>JAPMOB010242433.1:0-13046 GCA_029875015.1 Lepomis gibbosus | reverse complement strand
CCGTCTGACGCCGGCTCTGGGTGAGATCCAGGTGAGTTTACCTGATGACGATCCAGCACGCCTCCTGCCACAAATCTGGAGTGATTTCATCATCGTCCTCATCGTACTGATTATCTGACAAACACATAAACAAACATCAGAGACATTATCACTGATCAGTGTCAGCTGACCCGTTGCTGACCTGAGACGATATTCACATTTTCACTGAATTCACGTTGAATTTCATTGCAAGATTTTTTAAGTCTGTTTGTTTTGTTCTTGCTCAGATTGTAGTTAATGTTTTCTGGTGAGACTGAAGAAACTTTTCTAAAGTTTCTGACTAATGTTTCCTTCCAGAGAGAGACACTGTTATTCCACACACTCACCTGTGACAGTGCTGAACCATAAATACCCTAATTAGACAAACGTACTGAGACGCACCTCTTAAATCAGTGTTGGCACAGCTGTATAAAACCAAGCAGCTGGTCCTGCAGTCTGCTTTTATTTGATAAAGAATGGGTGGCTCTGCAAAGCTCACTGATTCGTCGTGCTGCAACAGGACGCCACCGTTACAACAGTGAGATCTTCAAATGTCTTCCCTCTAAATGGTATTTAAGTAGAGGGGATGCGTTTAGGGACCTCAGCAACTCAGCCACAAGGTCCAGACCACGTTCCAGAGCGGGGTCGCAGAGGCGAATAGTGCTTAAAGACTCCAACGCTCTGCAGAGCTCCAGACCTCCTCTGGCTTTAACATCATCAAACTGTGCACACATCACTGAGCACAACGCCAAGCGTCAGACAGACTGCTGTAATCCACGCCGCCAACAGAAACATGTTCGTGGAGTGACGAATCACCTCTTCACCTGCAGTCTGATGGACGAGTCTGGGTTTGGGAGAACGTTGCTTACCTGTTGGGTTACATTTTGAGCCATTCTGGAGAACTCCAAGGCCCCTTTCTGTTCTGACTGCGCCCCCGTGCACACAGCAGCTCCATAAAGGAGTCTAGATGAGTTTGGTGTAGAAGACCTTGACCCCCCGTTCAGAGCCCTGACCTCAGCTCTAACCAACACCTTTAAAAACAGAGAGCCGGGTCCTCTTGCTACTATCTGACCTCACAGATGCTCCTCTGGAGGACAGAAACTCCCGCATCTTGAGTGGAAGCAGCTCCATATGGATTCAAAGCTCCTGGAGGTGTCACGTGAAGGCGTCTGACTACGTTTATTTATAAGTGTTTATTCTACATGTTCCTCAAACGTCATGAGTGAAAGTACTTTCTCCGTGTAGTGTTTCATTTTGTTAACAGTACCTCAGAAACGCGTTCTGCCCTGTCATCGTGTATTTAACAGGTTTATAAAACGTTAGCAGTGTCGGTATTTTACTGAAGAGTCTGAGTTTTTATCTGTCTGAACTTTATTATTCTCTATTTATGAATCACAGCAGCCGCTAGTTAGCCTGTTAGCCTGCTAGCTGAAACAAAGCACCGCGCCATTACCATTAGCGGCCGTTAGCATGTCGGTGAGGTTTACAGCTGAAGCTAACGTTAGCCTGTGTGTTAGTGAATGTTGTTAGCATGTTAGCTCTGTCACAGTTCAGCCCAGCAGCTAGCATTAGCAGCTAACAGTAGCTAGCGGCTGCGGAGCTTCGTGTTTTCAGATTAAAAACTAAGGTTATCGTGTTAAGATGGTTAATCAGCCTGTTTGTTAGTAAAGTTTCTGCAGGTGCGGACACACAGCGGCTCACCTTCGTCCTGATCGTACATGTTTCACCTCCAGAAAATATTAAATACAACAAACTCAAAACTCCGAAACAACGGTGTGATGAACCGCGCGGAAGAAATATGTCACTTCCGGCCTACGGCGATGACGTTGACGCAGTAATAGTGCCCTCCGCCGGTTGGGCCGCCGCGCTGCAGGTGTTTTGTCACCTGTTATAAGTCCGGAGGAGGCGCTGCGACACCACGAGCTCGTTTTTTAAAAAATTTCTTCAAGTCATATTTATTGCAAAAAAAGGACACAAATCACAAGTGACTTACCAAAATATACATAACAATATACAAACATACAACACGTAAACAGAAGCTTATAGGCCATCACACAGAGGAAGAGGATGTTGGCAGTTTTAACCGCTTTTTTGTTGTTGGAGCCAGAAATCAGATTAATATAACGCACATGTCATGGAGAAAAAGTACAAAATTAGTTTTTAGCGCTGAATTTACATTTATGAATGTCAAATTTTGCCTACAGAATAAATAAATGTATAAAAAGTACTTTTTTTTCACTTTGACTTCTATAAAAGCAAAATACCACATTCTTATACAATAAGGCAAAGTCTTTAAAAATGTGGTCATGATGAATCTGCTGAATGTTCTGGTGTGTGAGAAATACCAAAACAGTTTCTGGGTGGTCTTCACAAAAAGAACAGTTTGTATTAATGTCTCTTTTAAATTTAACCATGTAATGATTAGCAGGGTAATATCTGTGAGTTATTCTGAACGACACTTCCTTCACCATGTTTACGATCTGTGAGGAATCATTCAAACCTTTTTCCAGTCAGTAACATTTGGAACAGAAACAAGTTCTTTCTGAAATAAAACACCAATGTTCCTATTATTTAGAGGAAGTTGGGAAAAACAGATTTTTACAAATTGTGATTTTTACAAATCTTCATTCTGTGTTTGCAGAAAGTCTTTTATTTTCACACACCGATCGCTCATCTGTTCACACAAACAATATTAAAACAAATCAACTCCATAAAATATCATTTGATCTTTATTATAAATGCTGTCAGGGACGGTGACGTCATACTTCCTCTGATCTGATTGGTCAGTAGTCAGGCTGTTAATCCTCTGAAGTTTACCTGCAGAGTGGAAACGTTAAGGTCATCTATTTATTCAGCAGTCAAGCAGCAGGAATATTGATTATTGATCAGCACAACACAATAAAACATTTTTATAGATTTTATTCAGACAAAAACAGAAGCTAGAATTCCACAAACAAACTGAAGAAAGTTTAATATTCAGAGTGACTATCAATAAAGTTTTATTTTGTGCGTCAGTACTGTTGCTATGGTTACCTACAGCTCTCCGAAGTCTTTCCAAGTAAAAGCCTGACTGATTTCAGTTTATTTGGTCAGAAGAGAAAAGGACAATAAAGATGATTAAAATCTAAATGATAGAAATAGGCTACAGTTTAAATTCAGAACTACAACAAAAGAGACGAAGAAGAAATGTCAGATCGTCTTCAGTTGGTCGTCTTCACTGATCTCTGATCAGCTGATCAGAGCTCATCTTCCTTTGTCACTGAAAGGAAATGACATCATCAGTTAGATGCTAAATAATTACTTCCTATTTCAAAAGATTTTCACTGTTTAGCTTCGTCAGATATGTTAGCAGTGTCAGCTCTGTTAGCTTTGTTAGCAGTTTTAGCTCTGTTAGCTTTGTTATCTCTGTTAGCAGTGTTAGCTCTGTTAGCTTTGTTATCTCTGTTAGCAGTGTTAGCTCTGTTAGCTTCTTTAGTTCTGTTAGCAGTGTTAGCTCTGTTAGCTTTGTTATCTCTGTCAGTAGTGTTAGCTCTGTAAGCTTTGTTAGCTCTGTTAGGAGTGTTACCTCGGTTAGCTTCATTAGTTCTGTTAGCAGTGTCAGTTATGTTAGCAGTATTAGCTCTGTTAGCTTTGTTAGCAGTGTTAGCTCTTATAGCTTTGTTAGTTCTATTAGCAGTGTTAGTTTTGTCAGCGGTGTTAGCTCTGTTAGCGGTGTTAGCTCTGGTTAGCTTTGTCCGCTCTTTTAGCTTCATTAGTTCTGTAAGAGGTGTAAACTCTGTTTGTTAGCTATGTTAGCAGTGTTAGCTTTGTTTAGCTTTGTTAGCTCTGTTAGCTTTGTCAGCACCATTAGCAGTGTTAGCATTGTTAGCACTGTTAGTAGTGTTAGCATTGTCTGCTCTGTTAGTGGTGTTATCTCTGTTAGCAGTGTTAGCTCTGTTATCTTTGTTATCTCTGTCAGCAGTGTTAGCTCTGTTAGCTTCGTTAGTTCTGTTAGCAGTGTTAGCTCTTATAGCTTTGTTAGTTCTATTAGCAGTGTTAGTTTTGTTAGCGGTGTTAGCTCTGGTTAGCTTTGTCCGCTCTTTTAGCTTCATTAGTTCTGTTAGCAGTGTTAGTTCTGTTAGCGGTGTTAGCTCTGTTAGCTTTGTTAGCTATGTTAGTAGTGTAAGCTCTGTTTGTTAGCTATGTTAGCAGTGTTAGCTTTGTTTAGCTTTATTAGCTCTGTTAGCTTTGTCAACACCATTAGCAGTGTTAGCAGTGTTAGTTCTGTTAGTAGTGTTAGCATTGTCCGCTGTTAGCTTCATTAGCTCTGTTAGCTTTGTTAGCTCTGTTAGCTCTGTTTAGCTTCGTTAGCTATGTTAGCAGTGTTAGCTTCATCAGTGTGTATTGTTGGTTGGTAAACCAGTCTGTTTTTTTGTTTGTGGAGTACTTTGTGTTGTGTGTTTGTGTTGTTGTCGTTACCCTTCTTGATGCTGATGTCATCGATGGTCTCGATCAGATGAATGGCGCCGACAGCTGAAGCTTCTCCTTGGGAGTTGGCAGCGTGACACTCGTAGGATCCTTCTTCTTCTTTGGTCAGAGGGGAGATCTGGAATGAAAACACTGTCGGTGATGGAGATTGGTCCAGACAGCTGAAATCGTGACATCACCTCCTGTCACTAAAGTTTTTTGTCGTCAGTTTTCATGTAACACTCAAACTTGTTTCTGAGTTTGTTTCTAGATGTTCAAATTTGTTTATGTTCCTGTAGCTGTTCCCGTCACACCTGGCCATGATGCTACAGGTAAGCTCATCCTGACCCCCGCTGAGTCTCTAACAGCCTGACGTCTCTTAAAAGCCATCACAGAGCCTCGCTGCTGCACCTGGTCACATGTTCATCATCACCATGAACACAGTAGTTTATTCTGACTCAGTCCCACAAACACCATCCAACTGCTGTATATTAATAAATAAACTACCTTGTACATTAATTATAATTTATATACCATTTATTTTCAAAGGTGACATGTTGGTGGTGCTTTGAGACTCTTGAAAAACTCTTTAAAAACAATCCAGCCCAGAGATCAATAAATGTTTTTTAATAATCAGCTGCTGTTATTCTAAAATCAAAGTTAGAAAAAGTTTCTCTGAAATAAAACTGATTCTATAAAATCTTGGGTAAAGCTTTCCTCTGGTTTGAATCCTACTTATCGGGGCGTTCCTATAATGTTTTGTGGCAAGGACAATTATCTTCCTGCCAGTGCCTCTCCACCGGGGGGCCCCAAGGCTCGGTGCTAGGGCCCCGTCTGTTATCAGTTTACACCATCTCACTGGGGCAGATCATTCGCTCGCACCACGCTATGCAGATGATACGCAACTCTACCTATCCTTCCCGCCATACGACCCCACCATCTCGGGCTGGATCACAGACCGTCTCTCGGACATATCTGCATGAATGAAGGCTTGCCACCTTCAACTAAACCTCTCTAAGACTGAACTCTTGGTCATTCCAGCCAAGCAATCTATCCACCATAACATCAAACTGCAAACTGACACCTCAACCATTACTCCAACCAGGGTGGTGAGAAACTTCATGATTGATGACCAGCTGTCCTTCTCAGACCGTGTTGCTGCCGTCTCTCAGTCGAGCCCAATTTGGGCTCAGTCGAAATACAAGCTGTACACTCATTTTAAACTGTAGCAAAGTGTCATTTCTTCAGTGTTGTCACAAGATATAATCAGATATTTACATCAATGTGAGGTGTGTACTCACTTTGTGAGCTTCTGTACATATATATGAACACGTGTCACTCACCAGCACCCAGCCTGTCACTTCATGCTTCTCTGGCCCTCCTCTCGTCTGAATCGCTAAGTTGTCCCTGTCTCCAGGAAGAAGCTCCATCCTCTTCTTCCCATTGAGGACCTGAAGGAAGACACCCGGCATAATCATCACCACCATCAGGAGATCAGACAGAGCAGCACTGAATCTCTGCTGCTTTAAGGTTTGGGTTGGTTGGAGAATCAGAAACAGGCTGCAGCTCGTTCTTCAATCAATCTGATCTAAAGTCAACAAACTGAGTCTGGACCTGCAGAGGAGGCCTTGTTGTGACAGATGCCTGAACACCTGGAACACCTGAGGCTGCAGGTAACATGAGCTCTCCAGCCCTCTGTAGCTACAGCTCAGTCATAACAACAATATCTCCACATGTTAAACAAATTTTCTTCAGGATGTCTGAATCCAAAGTTTAAATTTAGGAATGTTGTCCTGCTGCTCTCAGGTCTGTCTTGACTTTGTTTGTTTGTTTGTTGTTGTTGTTTTGCTTACCGTCCACATGCTTACTGTCACACACCTGTTTCTAGATGTTTCAGGCGGAAATTTTCCAGTTTTATTAATATTATTACATGTCGGCGCTTGTCTAAGTCTTTTAATTTACATCATAGCTTTGATTCACCAAACCAATTCATCAAATGTTCTAAAAAATACTGCCAAGAAAAGTTAACTAACAAAAGAAAATGCTCTGAGGAAAGTTTATATGCACAACAAGAAAACATGTAATTATAGAAGAAACAAATGTGCATTGTCCTAAAAAAGTAACGTCAGCTAAAAAAACAAGCAGCTGATTACTGCATCATATTCCGCCTGAATCCAGTGTTTCCTTTCATATAAGGAAAAACATTTCCACGATAGATTGATGCAGAATGCAGGAAACTAAAATGTTTACAATGACTGAGTATTGAGCATAGTCACGTCTCGTGATCTGACTGTACCGTCTCACCTGTAATTACCCTGATGTTCCACAGCTTTACTCACACAGGGACGGAGATCAATAACTGTTAACCGAATGTCTCATAAATGTAACGTTAACATGTGATAAAGTTTACAAGATCAGCTGACTCTTTGTTCTTAACAGAGTCTCGTCATGTATGGACCTGAAATGTAAGCCGACTTAAAAAGTTTTGATTGATTAGTTAATAAATAACGAATCAGCAGACCTCATTAAGTTAGTTTGATGATGATGCTGTCCTCTGATTGGTGCGTTTGTCTCAGGTTATATCTTCATGTGTCACCTGTAGCAGAACTTCGTCCCTCCATCCCTCTGTTTCTGTAGTTTAACATTAAAGCCTCTTGGCTGTGAAACAGATTTTATTTCCTGTTTAAAGTTTCCAGGTGGAGCTCAGCGGACTCTTATTGTTTCTACAAGCAGGAAAAAGGAAATGAGCAGAAACAGGAAGAGGGACGGAGAGTCGAGACGCTGCAGCTCAGACGAAACACATCTTTATATTTTATCCTGCAGCTGGGATCCAAATTCTGAAGATTATCTTTATATTTTTATTTTATTAGAGGTGAAACTTTTCTCTTCACAACCTGATGTTTCTCCTTTTAAAGTGGCTGATGAGCTGCTGAGTGATGACATAAAAACTCACCCTCTTCCAGGTGAGGACAGGTGTGGGCACCCCCACCGCCTCACAGCTCAGGTACACCTGAGAGCCGCTCACGTTGTAGACCTCACCTGGAGGAGTGACGATGAGCGGAGCTGCAGGCAGACAGACAGAGAGACACACAGGTCAGAAAATCAAGGATTATTAACATGAAGTTTGGTTGCAGAGACGTTTGCACGTCAGTCTGAAACAGGATGAAACAGGTCGCAGGAATCCATCAGAGAGAAAACCCTCAGTGACTCAGAGGAATTCAGTTTGCTGTGAGCGTGCTCAGTGTGGGTTTTCATGTAGAAAGGAATTCAGTGTTTTCAGAGGGATTATCATCCCTCACTATCTGTTACTGCCAGCGGGGTAAACAGGAATCCGTTCAACTTCAGTTCAACCATAAAAACACAGAGAAACAAAATATCTCTGATTAATACTGAAAATATGATGCAAACTGAACGTCTGTGTTTCTGTTAACAGAGTTTTAATGTTCAAACTTCTTCACAGAGTTAAATCACTACACGTTTCACACAGAACTCTGGGTAATATTATTAACAAAGAAGCAACACAAGGAAATGTTCCACTAAACTTTATTGGTTTCTAGAGAAGAACAGTTTCATTTATTATTAAAAAATAATTTTTTGCTGCAACTGTCAGTCAAAGGACTGTTAGCCTGGAAACAGAGAAACTGACAGACTCTAAGCTGACTGAAAACTACAGTATGAGCCTATATCATTATTAAGTGTCTCAGTCTCACCTGTGTGTCTCAGTTGAATCTGTGTCTCACCTGTGTGTCTCAGTTGAATCTGTGCGTCTCAGAGTCACCTGTGTCTCACCTGTGGGGCAGCGGCCTTTGTTCTGGATGGTGATGGGTTCTTTGCCCTCAGTCTGCGCTGTAAGGCTGGCGGTCTTCAGTGCGCAGCCACTCTTGTACGTCACTCCGTCGGTCCCGCACACCTGATGGTTGCTCTTGCAGGTGCAGACTCCAAGCTTGTTCTTCTTGTCCGCGTCGCTTTTGACGCACTCCAGTCCGGGGCCGCAGCGGCGCGCTGCCGCGCGGCGGCCGCCGCACAACTCTCCCTCTGCGGCAGCGCACACAGCGCAGCAGCCGCAGGAATCCCGCAGAGAGCCTGCGGGGCAGCCCTCCGCTGGGAGGGGAGCGCACTGAGCCGGGTCACACGGCCCGCAGCCAGGACCTGCCGAGAACCGGAGCGGGAGGACCGAGGGAAGCGACAGAACCGGAACCAGACACAGAAAGACAGCAAAAGACCTCATGGTGGTCTGATGTGGATCCGAACAGCGCCGCGGTCTGAACTCACTGAGACCTGATTTGCAGACTGAGAGCCGTATCTCTACGGGCTCCGCCTCTCAGACCAAGACCTGATCCCACAGTAGGAGGAGAACTCTGAACAGGCTGCTGAGAACTTTATTATTAACGCTTTCTGCTTCATCAATAATCACATCTGATACTGAAACAAGTCACTCTGACGTCTTCATGTCAGCTGACCACTAAAACCTGCAGAACATGTAAAGATAAAAGGATTTAATTAAAATGGAAACCTTCTGGATTAATGGTATCAGATGAATCTACTGATCCCTGTTTCATTGATTAATAGACTGATTCTATGAATCGGTTTAAATTTTCATATTTTTTACTTTTTATTTTGTGTTTTCAGGCAGAGAGGAGCTTCCACATGTTCACAGATCAATAAAGATTAATAAATTATCAGACAACAAAAGCAAACAAGATTTGAAACCAGTCCAGTATTTTCTTTCTGTCTGTATCTGAGCCGGACCGAGTCCTCTGAGGATGTGAAAGTCCTCCAGGTTGTTTCAGAATCCTAAATAATGAACAAACTGCCAGGAGTTAAAAGCAGAGCAGGTTGAATTTGAAGATGATGATCAGCTGCAGTGATGATGAGACCAGCATCAGTGGGTCAACCCACATCCCTGAAGTTAGTGACAGGACGAGGGGGCGGGGCCTCTGGGACGAATTTCCTGCAGATGCCTGGTTAATGTAGTTTTGCTGAGTGGTATTGTGTAGTCCATTCAGACTGAGGAGGAGGAGCCAGACAGTCCAGTACAGTCCAGTAGCGCTCTATTGTTTTCTGATACAGTATCAGTGGTTTCCTGTTTTCCTGTCAGGTAAACATCATCTTTAAAACGGCCCGCTCAGGTTCTGGAGATGTTTGGACTTCCTGAGCGTCAGCTGATCGGTGGGAAACTAACAAACAGGAAATGTTTGGGTCGGAGGTCACGCCGTTTCTTCCTGTTATTGTTCAAACAGGATGTAGCTGCTCACACAGAGATTAACTCTTAACGTCACAGAGTTTAATGTTAACGAGTTATTGATTTAATCTAAAACAGACGAAACTTTAATGTTCAGACAGAAAACAGGTTTTATTATCACAATCAATACAATACGTGTCTGCAAGTTCTCACTGTGAGAGGAACGTGGCAGTGTTCTAAAACTTTGGACCCCCCCCCCCCCCNCCCTTTACCTGTAGGGCGGGGCAGACTGTAGCAGACAGTATATACAGTTGGGGTATTAGATGTGTACTTGTAGTACTCTGAGTATTTATTTGTAGTATTTGGTGATGAAGGCAGACAGCAGGTCTCTATACGGAGAGTCTGAGCGGGGACTTCGGAGTTTCAGGACTTTGTGGATCGCAGGAGACCGAAGGAGGAGGTTGTGACTGAATCCAACCAAACTGGAGGCAAACCAGTACAGAGCCATGGACTGGGGGGGAGAACAAACTGGTTTTAGAATCAGAGGAGTCAAGCCCAGCAGACAGCAGCAATACTTTCAATACAATAAAACACGTGAACACGTGAACATCTTTGGGTCAGAACCTTCAGTCTGAACACGGGTCTAAACACAGGTCTAAATGCAGGTCTGGACACGGGTCTGGACAAAAGTCTAAACACGGTTCTGGACACAGGTCTGGACAAAAGTTTAAATACGGGTCTAGACACGGGTCTGGAAAAAAGTCTAAACTCGGGTCTGGACAAAAGTCTAAACACGTATCTGGACACGGTTCTAGACACGGGTCTGGACACGGGTCTGGACAAAAGTCTAAGTACAGGTCTGGACAAGTGTCTGGACAAGGGTCTGGACAAAAGTCTAAACACGTATCTGGACACGGTTCTAGACACGGGTCTGGACAAAAGTCTAAGCACAGGTCTGGACACGGGTCTGGACAAGTGTCTGGACAAGGGTCTGGACAAAAGTCTAAACTCGGGTCTGGACAAAAGTCTAAACACGTATCTGGATACGGTTCTAGACACAAGTCTGGACAAAAGTCTAAGCACAGGTCTAGACATGGGTCTGGACAAAAGTCTAAGCACGGGTCTGGACAAGTGTCTGGACAAGGGTCTGGACAAAAGTCTAAACTCAGGTCTGGACAAAAGTCTAAACACGTATCTGGACACGGTTCTAGACACGGGTCTGGACAAAAGTCTAAGCACGGGTCTGGACAAAATTCTAAACATGTGTTTGGACACGGGTCTGAACACAGATCTCGACATGGGTCTAGACACGGGTCTGGACAAAACTCTAGACATGGGTCTGAAGAAGGGTCTGAACACTTGGGTTGTGGGAACCAAAGCATTTTATACACAAAACAATAAATGGAGAAAAGAATCTGCAGATGAATTTTTAAAGAATTTGCAGCTGATCCAACACAAACCTGAGGACAGCCGGACTCTGACTCTGACACACAGACCTGAAACCTGCAGTAAAACAACAACAAGACCAGGTCCTGTTTCAGGTCTCAGTAACATGTTTTCATAGTCTGAACTGCTGCTCCTGATCCTAGACCAATAAAACAGTCTCAACAGGTCCGAACATGAAACCGGCACAGGTATGAAAACCCTGTCTGAACCTGCCGTCTGCACCTGAACCTGAACCTGCCGTCTGAACCTGAACTTGCCATCTGGGCCTGAACCTGCCATCTGGACCTGATCCTGGTGTCCCTCTGCACTCTCAAACTGAACTAATCAGCTGCTCCGATGCCCTGCCACACAGACCAGGAGACTTAAACTCACGGAGGGGACCGTAGCAGCGATGGGGACCATCAGCACCGAGAACCCTCTGATGGCGTTCGTCGCAAACCTCTGAAAGCGAGACGGGGCGACCCTCTGAAGAGAAAACACCTGAAGAAGAAGAGGGGGGGGGTCAGGGTAGATGACATCATCGGGTCAGGTGATCACACGCACGTTGAACTGACTCACCTCTACGATGATCAGGTTGATGAGTCCGAGACAGACCGGTAGGATCCAGGTGGAGTCCGGTAAGGTGAGGTCAGGGAACCAGAGAGCCCCTCCTGCTGCCAGCTCAGACTGCAGCGCTGCAGAACACACAATCCACCGTTAGTAAAAGGAACAAAGTCCTGGTCCACAACTGATCCAGGGTCAGTGTGAGCTTACCGGACTGGCCCAGACTCAGGTTTCGGAGGGCCAGGGAGAAGCTGACCCACAGGGGCAGCTGAACCCAGACCAGCAGACTGGCTTTGAAGGGGTGACAGTTGTCTCTGACGTAGAGCTGAGAAACAATACGACGCAGATTCTTCTTGAACTGGAACCTGAACAGAACAACAGAACAGCATGATGTGATACTGTACTGACCCGTAACCCGGTTCTGCTCAGATCCTGGACTCTTTAGGACCTTTGGTACCAGGTTCTTGTCTTTCCACTGTGTTTGTTTCAGACATCATTCGTGCTGTTGAGACTCCCTTTAAACAAGGATCTGCCTGAGACCTGTGACACATGTTCTACAAAGCTGCACCAACCACTTCAGGTCCTGGTTCAGGTCCTTGTTATGTAAATTCAGCCTGGTTACTTCACTTTTCTTTTTCTCCCCTTTGCACCACGAAGCTGGTTATTAACTCGGTAAGTCAACTCAGGGTTTCCCGATCCAGCCGGGAGCGAGTTCACATAAAAGAGGCGGCGCTAGCAGCAGACGACCAATCACAGACAGCTCCACTGTCAGCAGAGCGTCATATTGTACATACGAAGAGCAAACTGTAACACTACAGAAACACGACATGGTCTAAGTAGCACTGCTGCAGCTGACACGTGTTGATTTGATGTGTTCTTATGAGCTGTATGAAAATATCAGCCTTATTCTTTCAGCTCGGCTGTGTGTCGCCGTTTCCACATTTAAAGACTCGCGCACTGAAGAAGAAACTGTGAGATTAATTTATTTAACACTCAAGTGTTCCAAACGTTGTCCTAAATTAACTTCATAAAGCAACGAAACAAAAAATGTTGCCAAATCCCAAAAAATGTGCCCGAATAGTGGCTGAAAGACTGAATCTCAACATTTAGGTTAAAACTCACCTCATTACCTGCGGCCACATCGCAAAAGGTGACCAGTCTCTGAAGTCGGCCTATAGGAAAGCTACTAACCTAAAATAAACAGCCTACGTTCATATTAAAATTTATTTCAATATCCCCACCAAACTGCTCAAAATATTCAACCTATTAGAAATATAGGTTATAAGAAAAAATAAACCTATTTATTTTAACGGCTGCGTCAGGCTGACTTAGACTTAGTATCTCATAATTATGACTTAGTATCTCATAATTTTGACTTAGTATCTCATAATTTTGACTTAGTAACTCATAA
>JAPMOB010242431.1:0-12452 GCA_029875015.1 Lepomis gibbosus | reverse complement strand
GCTGTTTACCGGCTTCTCGCTGACCCGCCCTACTCTGCTTCTGATTGGCTAGTAGTCCTTAACTAGGAACTGAGCGTGTGTAACTCCCAACAAAGATCATTTAGAGACAAGATGTATCACTCCATAGCTAAAACGAAGCCTTCAGCACAGGGTGAAAAGAGGAGCTGCAGCAATGTGCAGTGTGACAGAAATATGGTAAATGATGTAAACCTGTTCTGGTACGACCTCTAAATAAGATTCTGAACCTGAAAATGAGCATAATACCACCTCTTTAATCCGAAATTATTCAACACCTAACACTTTGCATGTAATCATCTTTGAGCATCATCGTGGAATAAAGACAAGAGTTTAGCTGTAATCACCTATTTGCTTCTGTTTCAGAGGAAACCACCTCCGTCCCGTTTGTCGGCCCCTGGTACGAAGAATACGATTACGCTGACTGTACGTCCGTCACTGGAAAAACATCCTACCAACAACTTAATAAGCTTTGTGTTCTTTGTCATGATGTCTGCATGTAATTCTCCCACGCAGTGGCCGCTAAGAAGCAAGAAGAAGAGGAGGAGAGAGCTCGAAAAGAAAAGGCAGAAAAAGGTATTTTTCTTTGTTTCTTTCTTTATTTTTTACGGGGTCACATGTTCCTTCATCACCATTAACACACACACAGACAGGAAGTTGGTTAAGTTAGACTGGGTCTGGACAAAATACAGAAATGTTTCCTTTATTCTTAATTCTTCAGTTGTTTGTATTTAATGACGATAAGAAACACAGTACTAAAGGAGATAGAGGTGGGAGGAAGGATTTGTAACAGCTGCTCTGGTCAGTGTCCAGTGTGGATTGTTATATAAAACTCAGAGACCAGCTGGCTGATGCTACGATGATATCAAGAGGCAGCGAGGGAGGTGACTGATTTGATTTGTCTTTTACAGTCTTACACAACAGTTTGGGAATTCCAGTAAAATCTACTCTGAAATCCTGAAAATCTTTTCACTCAAATTCAATTGACCCACATGAGGAATGTATGAGTGGAAATGAAGGTGCACTGTATGAGCACATATGGAAATATTTTGTGCGGCGGTGGCTGGCGGGAGAGCACAAGGTCTATGTGAAAACATGTTTTGACACACATTGTTTTGTCATTACGCTCTGAAGCTGAGCGGCTGAGGAAGCAGTGGGAGGAGGAAGAAGAGGAGAGACTGAAGCAGATTTCAGTGCCTGCTGAGCCAAAGAGTAAGAGAAGCACTGCTCCCAACTTTTCTTCATGTTTCTGACTTTGTAAATGCTAAAATTAAAAACAGAAACACACATGTATTCATTTGTTAATCTAGTTAGTCATTTTAAAACTACTTCATTGTCTTCAGCGAATGTTTTTACTTTGTCTTCATTCAAAAGAAATCCTGGCTTGACAGGCTTGTTATTGGCTGCACTGCTGCTCCCCAAAATGAAGCCAATGAGTGTCTTTCTGGAACATTTGTCAAACAAATCCTGTCTTAATGTTTACTTTTACCTCTCAGAGTGTCCTCCTCTGGGTTTGGAGTCTCACCGGGTGGAAGACGACCAGCTCCTGGCTTCCTCCCAGACTCACCATGGCTTCACGGCTCAGAGGGGGCGACTCAACATGCAGGTAGAGATCTCAACCAAAGCGATTATGTGTTTACAAGTTTGGATGGAAAAAGAGGCCTAAGAGAAGCTGTGGTCGCCCGCAGGGCTCTGATAATGAGGATGATCTGTACGGCGGCGGGTGGTGCGCAGAGACAGAAGAGAGGGACCACTGGTTTCAGGTCGATGCCCGGCGAGAGGTGGAGTTCACCGGGGTCATCACCCAGGGAAGAAACTCAGAGCAACAGTGAGTGCTGTTTAAACTTTGTTGTTCTGACACTCTGCATGTCTGATTATGGAACCATGGGAAAAGTAAAAAAAAGACAAAAGTGGAAACGTTTGACATAAATTAAAATTATGAAATACAAGTCGACCAAGTACTTTCAGTTCCTAAACCTAACCAAGTAGTTCTGGTTCCCAAACCAAATTGTGACGTTTCACAAAGTTAACCGCTAATTTTATTATGAAAGTCTAATCGGAGGTTGCACAGTTATTCTTGATAACTTGACCCCAGAGCCCTATATGTGCAAAAATTAGTTATCCAGGGCGTTAAAATGTGACAATAAGGGGTTGTGACAAAGCGTCCATTGTGACGAGTTGGGAGTTGATCAGCTAATAGTATATCCAGCAGCTACAGAGCCACATGATCATTCATGCTGAGTTGTGTTTGTGTCACCTGATGAAGGTGAGTCCAGTATTCTCTCTGTTAGCTCTGTTGTTGGTCTCCACCAGCTCCTGAGGGAAATATCTGGCTCTTTAGCTGCTTAATGAGCAGGCTGTGAACAGTGGCTTACAGAAAAATACAAACAAATTCAAAGTATTATTTTTTGTTATTTTAGTAATTGTTCCTTTATTTATTTATTTTTTAAATTTTACATTTGATACAGATTTTTAGTTCTTTTATATTTTTATTTTTTAACACAAACACACACTTTTACGGTTTTATTTATTTTGTTTGTAATATTTTGTTTTTTAAATTATTATTAATATTTTCCTTTTTTTAAACACACACAAACACACCCGTTTACTTTTTGATTTATTTTATTTAATGAATTGTATAAAATGAATTGGTCTTTTGTAATTTATTTGTAGCTTTGGCAATATTGTTGTTCTACATTCATGCCAATAAAGTTAGATTGAATTGATTTGAATTATAGAGATTTTTATTACAGAAACTGAACCAACACAATGAGCTGAAAGACGCTAAACTGCAGCAGCGGGTGATAATTCTCTTTGGGTTACATTTGAGCGAAACCTTATTACATTATACGTTTGTTGAGTTTCTGATATTAAAATATTGATTAGCGGCTTTAAAAAGTCATAAGTGACACGTGCCATGAGTATTTTTTTCTTTGCCTGGTGGAAATGAGCTTCAGTACAGATATGGACTGATATGGACTGATTCCTCTAATTTTCTTCGTAGTGAGGACTTCGTGTCCTCCTACTTCGTGGCCTTCAGTAACGACAGCCGTGACTGGACGACGCTGCACGATGGCTACGCCGAATGGGTGAGTGGAAATTAAACAATGCAATGTTTAACGTGAAGACCCAGAAAGCTTAGAACCTGTCTGCTCTGCGTGATCCTCTCCTGCGCAGTTGTTCTATGGGAACGTGGATAAGGACACGCCGGTGATGGGTCAGTTCGCTACGCCCGTGGTGGCGCGCTACATCCGCATCCTGCCTCAGAGCTGGAACGGCAGCCTGTGTCTCAGAGCGGAGGTCCTGGCCTGTCAGCTACCCAGTCAGTATCCCAGAAAACAACTGACCACATCTGTTGTCACATCTCCAACATGTACAAGTTTCATGACCTCATGAGTCACAGAGCTTTCGCCAAACTTGGAGTTGGGTTCACCCAACAGTGGTAATACACAAGAGTCTATTTCACAACACGAACTTCATAACCCGAGTGTTAAGAAATGTTAACTGAAAGCTCTCAGCAGCATAACGTCGAGTTGACTTTCAAGGCTCTCCATCACCTGGCTCCAGATTATATTTTAATTCCTCTGCATAGTTTAATCTTCGGACAGGGGTCTAAAGGGGACAGATCTTTTGCCATCAGGGCCCCGAGGCTCTGGAACAACCAGCCTGAGGAAATGAGGCTGTCAGAGTCAGTGTCTCCTTTTAAGTCTTCTTTTATAAGAGAGCATGTACTGCTTATTGTAATTCCCATGTATTTTATCATTCATTAAGGTATTTTCTCTCCGTGTCTCTGCACTTTGTTTTGCTAACTGTCTATACATAAAGTTTATTTTTATTATTTATTTACTCTCAGCTTGTTGCTTCTTTCAGGCAGCTACCGCAGTGAGAATGAGGTCACCCCGTCAGATGACTTGGACTTCAGACACCACAACTACAAGGAGATGAGACAGGTCTGTTTTCAAACCTGTTGTGCCTCATTAGCTAATAACTCTGCAGAGAACGACGTCACGCAATTGAGTTTCTTCTTCTCTTCCTCTCTTCCAGATGATGAAGGTGATAAACGAAGAGTGTCCCAACATCACCAGGATCTACAACATCGGTAAAAGCTCTCAGGGCCTGAAGATGTACGCCATGGAAATCTCTGACAACCCCGGAGAACATGAGACAGGTACGGAGTTAAACTGAACTGAAACCTCTTTTCTGTTTGGTGATTTCTGCATGTTTTGGATTTAAGTGACTTCACACGTCCTTTTGCTGCCTGAGTACATTTTGCAAACCTGAATCTCCTACCCGTGCCAACATCTGAGCGCCCTAAGTGTTTCTTCAAGAATCATATTCATTAACGTAAAAGTTATAGTGCAGTATAAAATTCAAATCAAAAGCCTTAAATTTGATTTACTAAAAGGCAGCGGGACAAAGGAAAGCCTTTGACTTAAACTCACCTGGGTCAGTTTTCATCCGGTCACCTGTGTGTTGTTCCTTTTGCTCCACTGTCATTAGGTGAACCTGAATTTAGGTACACGGCCGGTCTCCATGGTAACGAGGCGCTGGGTCGAGAGCTTCTTCTCCTGCTGATGCAGTTTCTGTGCAAAGAGTACAATGATGACAACCCCAGAGTGCGCCGCCTGGTGGACGGAGTGAGAATACACCTGGTGCCTTCACTGAACCCTGACGCCTACGAGCTGGCCTACGAGATGGTACGATGGGCGATTGGGCGTGCAACGTAAATCTGAGAAACATAACCCTAATGATGTCATGGTGATATCATAAGAGTTATCTCAGCTTTGAGAAATCCTGCATTACAAATTTGGGGTGGGGAGTTTGACAGATGCGGCCGTTTACAGGCAGAGACTGACATTACAGATGTGTTTTTGGACCTTGACCATCTTTTAAATCTGTCCTATGCAAGTCATTTAGTGCCACGTTAAATCACTGGAGTACTGTGGGTTGTTAAATTTAAGACATTGACCATAAATCTGTCTCTTCACATGCTATTTGTCTTCTCTATTACGCACACATTAGAGATACTGGCTAGTCTTTTTGCATACAGCTCATTAGTTAATGCAACCTAAAATGTTATCAGACATTTATTTAGTGTACGTAACACCTTTAAACTGTTCTTTGAGACCACATGTGGTGCTCCCTCTTGTCCTGCAGGGCTCAGAGATGGGGAACTGGGCGCTGGGCCACTGGAATGAAGAAGGTTACGACATCTTCCAGAATTTCCCGGACCTCAACAGCGTCTTGTGGGGAGCCGAGGACAGAGGTTGGGTCCCTCGAATAGTGCCCAACCATCACATCCCCCTCCCAGAAAACTTCCTCAATGGCTCTGTGAGTTAGTAAAGTGGCACACATGGGCCCATTTAACCCTTTAATCCTACACGGTGCTTTGACGTGTCTCTGCTTCTCGCTCTCTTAGGTTGCTGCTGAGACGAAAGCCATCATTTCCTGGATGGAGCGCAACTCATTTGTACTGGGAGCTAATCTGCAAGGAGGAGAAAAACTGGTTGCATACCCGTTTGACATGCAGCGTCCGCCATCTTCTGTAAGGCTATTTCATAAAGAAGAACCAAATAAAGGTATAAATCCCCACAGCACGTGCACTAAATTTTCCTATGATCATCCTTGATGTTGTCAAAGTTGACCGACAGCCGGCGTTGGAGAACCAATGCTGACATGAACGAGGAGACGTGGGCTCGCATTCAGCGGCAGAACGAGGGAGCTCTGAGGGAGACGCCCGACGACACCATGTTTCGATGGTTGGCGATGTCATACGCCCACAGCCATCTGACCATGACCGAGACCTACCGAGGCTCCTGCCATGGAGACGATATCACCGCGGGACAAGGCATCACCAACAGAGCCAGTTGGAAGCCAGTGGTGGGCAGTAAGTGTTGACAGAGTGGGAATCAAAAAATCCAGGGCCGGATTAATCTGTTTGGGGGCCCAAGGGCAAAAACGTACTGTTGGGAAGTCCCCGTCAAGGTGTAAATAGTGATGTGAAGTGATCCTTTATTAAACCCTCCTCTGAAGCTGTCGGTCATCCTCTTCCGCAGGTATGAATGACTTCAGCTACCTGCACACCAACTGCTTTGAGCTGTCCATCTTCTTGGGCTGTGACAAGTTTCCCCATGAAAGTGAACTGCCCCTTGAGTGGGAGAACAACCGCGAGGCTCTGTTGTCCTTCATTGAACAAGTGAGTACAGGACTGTGAAGTATGAGTCGGACTATGCACCCAAAACCTTTCGAGCATCCAAGTCAGCTAGCCCCCCGGCAGACCTGAGAGGTTCTGTGTTGTGGAAAGTTGTGGAGTAGGCTTAGAAAAATATTGTTTATGATGGATTCTATTGGTGGGAGCCTCCATTGGCACATTGAAGGTTTGGTGGACCCCAATTGAGGGATTCCCACCCCAGGACAGTTGCCCTGTTTCCAGGATGGTGGTCCAGTCATGGCGATAGCATGACAACTGTGAAGGATGACTACCGTTCAGGGGCTACAGTACTCTAATGGTGTGTTCACATAAAATGCAAATTTAAACCTTGCAACGCTCTCCACGCGCATTTTTTATCACTGGACAACTACCAAGTCTTCACTCACAGCGCAACTACGCCAAAAAACTCAACCCTTGATTACTACAGCTGTATGAACCCAAAGTAAACATTTTGCTGTGATTTAATTCCTATAAACGGATCAAACTGATGCCGAAATAACTACAATAGGATGCAGATTAGTTAGACATATGAATTCATGCTTTGTCAGGTCTGTCAGCAAGACAGCAGGACAACTTTTTAAATGTTTGTTTTCTGAATGGAGTTTGGATCAATCAGGCCCGTTCTATGCTAACTTGGTCACAGTAAAGTACAACGACAGCTGGAATAAACTTAGACACATTTTCTGAACTCACCAGGTAGTTCAACTTCCTTGCTTTCTTCTCTCCAAGTAATGTCCAGTTTTGTCCGTTTTTTATATAAATATGAATGTTTTCAGTGTGAACACAGCATTAGGCTGCATTCAGACGAGCTGCGGTTGGCCGGTCAGATGCGCACTAATAGAACACTTCATTTTTACTTCACAATTGTCATGACAAAAGATAAAGTGATGACCAGAGTAAAATCTTCTCATAGAAAGAAAAATCTCCGTGCAGTGCTTTAGGATCTAATGAGTATTCAAACTCATGGACCTCTTACTCAAACCGGCTTTTTGTCTCACATGAAACATGTTAAATAGAACTTTTAGATGAAGCATCATTGAAAGCTAAGCGTGCAATTCAAACCCCCCCCCACAGATCTGTACCAGGGACATAGAGGTTAATGGGCTGAACCAATTCTTTCTGGATTTTTTCTACAAATGAAAACGTATGCCATCAGAATAATTTTAAAGATGCTACAATCACATACAACTCTCCTCATGGTGTCAGTAAAGTCTTTGTCTGTAGCAGTTGTGTCCAATTAAAATTGAAATACTGTGGTTGGAGCTGGCTCTGGGATTTTTAGCCATGACATGCTGTTTTGCAGGTTAATCGAGGGATAAAGGGTCTAGTGAGAGATGTGGAGGGAAATCCGCTGCCTAATGCCACCATATCTGTGGAGGGAATACGGCACGATGTCAGAACCGGTATGTTGGCTGCAACCACAAAGATGCTTTGCATGATAATTATATTTCAGACGACGACGCTGAAATGACCCCCCTAATATTTCTGCCTCACGCTTTAGCTGTTGGCGGTGATTACTGGCGGCTGTTGAATCCTGGAGAGTACAGGGTGACCGCCAAAGCTGACGGCTACACCCCTCAGACTAGACTGTGCATGGTGGGCTACGACTCTGGGGCCACTTCATGCAGCTTCACCTTAGCCAAATCCAACTGGGACCGCATCAAACAAATCATGGTGCTCCACGGCAAGAGGCCCATTCGACTTGTCACCAAAGCAAACGTTGTGAAAACGACCGCGGCCAGCACAGTGGGAGTCACCAGCCCCGCTGCAGACAGTCACGCCAACTCCCAGAACGCAGAGCGATTCCGGCGGCTGCGGCTCATGCGTCTTCGCAGGTTGCGTCAGCAGAGATTACGAAACCTTCGTACCACCACTCCGGCAACAACCACAACACCACCACCAACCACGACGACGACAACAACCACGACAACAATTCCTGAAATAGAGGCAACAACCGCCTGGTTCGACTCCTGGTTCCCTATGGGCCTTTGGTCGACAGAGAACCCGTTTGACAGCTTCTTTGACTCAGTGCCGACACAGGACTATCCCTTTGAATTCACGATTGATTGATTCAGTACAGCTGTGTTATACAAAGACCTTACTAACCACGTCAGTTTGCTGCAACACCACAGCTTTAAACATACACACTACACAGGTTGTTCATTATGTAGTTGTTGGGCACGAATTTTAAGTGGAGACAAATGTCCATAAGATAAATATGATCTGGAATAGAAAGCACCATACACCCCGAGTTTAAACAACATACAGCATGTCACAATAAAAGCAGGATATGATTAGCTACTTCTCCTCCATTAGAAATGTACTCGTATAACAGCGTTACAGTGCGATAGCTGGCCTCAGATTGATTTAATGTACTGCTGAATGCATTTGATTAAAATGAAGTTATTTTCTAAACTGACTTAGTCTGTGTGTTATTTTATGGTTCAAATTGTTTCAACAACTTTGCCTGTGAGATCCAATTAATAAGAAAAAATTTGAATCGCAACAAAACAGAGATGCTCAAGTCTTTGAGCAAGAGTCCAAGCCAAGTGTCAAGTCTCTGAGCTAGAGTCCAAGTCGAGTCTCAAGTCTCTGAGCTAGAGTCCACGTCGAGTCTCAAGTCTCTGAGCTAGAGTCCACGTCGAGTCTCAAGTCTCTGAGCTAGAGTCCAAGTCAAGTCTCTGAGCTAGAGTCCAAGTCAAGTCTCAAGTCTCTGAGCTAGAGTCCAAGTCAAGTCTCAAGTCTTTGACCTAGAGTCCAAGTCGAGTCTCTGAGCTAGAGTTTAAGTCAAGTCTCAAGTCTCTGAGCTAGAGTCCAAGTCAAGTCTCAAGTCGAGTCTGAAGTCACTGTGTGTGACTTGAGTCGCACTCGGGTCCCCATCTCTGCAACAAAACCACAAAAAATAAGCAGGTCTTTAAGAAAAAGTGCAGAAAGGATGAGAAACTGAAACTGAGAAGCCTGAGCGGTTCTAAAGCCAAACTGACTAAACGAGTGACGTTTTAACTAACAAAGCCGTATCAAGTATATTTTTAGAATTGTGAGTATGGTGTTGTAATTATATCCACTTAAACCCTGAGTATAAATCCCTTACAAACCTGCTGAGCAGCTGAAGAGCTCTATGTATTCAGAGAGTGCAGGAAAGGTGGTTCAGACCTTCTTGTCCCCCTCAGGATGAAGTGATCCTCTAACTTTTCATCCAGCGCCATAATCAGGTCGACAATTTGGTTTATGACCAAATACCTGATGAGCCTCAGCTGTACGCTGTGTTTACTGCTAATTAGCTAATGTTAACATGCTTCAGTGGTAAACATCATACCAGCCAAACTTCAGCATTGTGAAAGTGACTCACTGGAACTACAACAGAAATACTTGATGTTTGAGAAGAAATCTTTTTATTTTAATAAACATTATGAATGTTTCCAGACAGAAACAACAGATGCATTAGAAAAAGATACGGACGCTGTCTTCCTCCCATAATCTCAGCCCACACACACACACACACACACACCATGTTTGGATTTGATAAAAATCCAACTTCCAACTGTTCAAAAGTTCACAAAAGTCCATTCTGTCTGCGGCCCATTAAGCTTCAGCGGCCCGTTTAATCCAGAGTCCATGCAGTTTATATTTGTCTCGCCAACCTGTCCTCCTGCAGAAAGTCTGTGCACAGCATATTCACACGTTCATGTGTTCTGCAGCTGCAGCTATGACCGGCCTGCTTTGCCTTTTCTGGTCCTCCCTCCGGTGTATCGGAAACTCTTCAGCGGGTTCTTCCCCTGGATGTTCTTCTACAACAGATAAAGTCAATTATTGTGGTTAACTTCTAATTTGTCTTAATATGCAGTTTGAATGTTATTCTTGGTGAAACACAGACAGGCTTATAAAAAGTACACTGGACAGAGAGACGCGAGTTTGACCTCCGATCATTAGATACAAGACTGCAAGTAACAATTACATCCATTACCGATTAGTCTATGGACTATTTTCTCAATTTTCATACTACAACTACAAAATATTTACATTATACACTGATAGAGATGAACACTTTTTAACCAATTTATTATTTCAGCTGTACTTACATATAACCTCAAAATATAAAAATGTATCTCTGAAACCTAAATGTGTGGAAATATAAAAAAGTCACAAGCTTCTCCAAACAAGGTGAAATATTTCCATTATATTCTAACTAGTGTTACTTTTGCCCGACGAAACTAAACGAAATATATTCATCAACGACCTTTTGTCCCCGACTAAAACGAGACGGCGACGACAACGTCCTTAAACACTGACTGTGACTATAATAACATGCAATATTGTTAACGAAACATAACGAGACTAAAATGTAATTCATCAAATAAAAACATTACTAAAATCTCTCTTTCTTTTTGTCAGTTGGCGAGGAGACAAAATATCACAGGCCATATTTTCTCGCTCTCAACAGTTTGTTCATTCAGCTGTGTTTTTTCTCCCTGTGACCGGGGCGACGCCTGGTGCACGAGGAAAACTGAAGGATGCGAATAAACAACACGCAAGGGAGAAACAGGCGGTTAGATATTTGATCCCATTTCAAATACAGTGAGGTGCACAAAAAAAACAGAGTGCCTGATTATATCGGACTGCGAGCAACGTGGTTATGAGATTATTAGAAGAAACACTAAGAAGCGGCATGTCGAGGCTGACCACCGGGGAACTGAGGTCAGTTAACGTCTCCTTTGCAATAAAAATAAGAACAAAGCTGACATTTAAATTTTACAAAATATTTTATCTCTACGTGAGATGAGGGAAATAAAGACTAAAAAGATAAATATCTCTATTTTGGTTCGAGCAGATCGACCAAAATGCTAATGAAAATTATACTAATGAGTTAGAAAAGACCAAAATGACCAAAACTAGACTGAAATACTTTTGATTTTCTTTTGACTAAAATACCCAGACTTTTAGTCAACTAAAACTTGACTAAAAAAAAGTATACAGAGGACTAAAAATGACAAAAACTAACAAGGACATTTGACACAGGACAACACTGCAAAAACTAAAATCTAAGTAAGATTAATTTTCTGACAAGCTATTTCTTCTTACCAGGCGGCTTTTATGTCAGAGAACGGTCACTTGTTTCAAGTTTTAATGTCCAAGTGAAATATTCTTGTTCTGTTGGCAGATAATTTTGCTTATTTTAAGTAACTATTAACTACTATTTTAATGTCTTTTTTTCTCCCTTGAAAGACTAAGGACTAAGACTAAATTTTTAATGGCTGACAAAATAAAGACTAATTCTATTCTATCTTCTCTCTTTACTTTCTACTTGACCCGCAGACTCGTCACGCTGCTCTGTAGCTGCCCGTCAGAGACGTACAGTTTCATTTGATCGTCTCACCTTGAAGCTGCTCTTGACGACTCCTTCCGGCTTGGCCTTTTCCTTCCTCCTCCTCCTCCTGCTGCCTAACAGCGGATTCACGGCGCCCCTCAGCGTCTCAGGAACTGAAGGAAGTCAGTGAAAAAAGGATGAGTCAGCAGTGACGGACACCTCTGTGACCGTGACCTAATGTTTACTGTGTGCGTGTCTTACTGAGGTACTCGGGCACGTTCCTCAGGTGGGGCTTGACGACGGCGGGATGCAGGTCTTTGTCGTGTCTGAGCAGCTGCAGATCTCTGGGGTTATCGTCAAAATATGTCTGAGTGACAGCAGAAACATCCGATCAGAAAACGCCCTCACGAGTCCTTCTGACTTTACCTCTCTGCAGAGCAGTGGCCGTCACTCACCTTCAGTTTTTCTGAATTGAGCAGCTCCTGTTTGATCTCCTTCAGCCGGGCCTCCCTGACCGCCTGCTTGGTCACTGAACGCATCGCGTCCTGCAGACAAACACGATAAACAAGCAAACTGAAGGTGAACCACAGTCTGAACTGATGCCAGCGTGATAGTCGATTAATCTCTCGATTACTGAAACGAAAAATCTATTAAAAAACTATTCGGATTATGAATCTCAAAATGACACAACGCCTCTCATTTAGCCATTAGCTTTTAAATGAAACCTGAGGTTGTTTTAGCCAGGTGCTAATTAACAGGCAGGACAATAAAATAAATACTGTTTTAAAAAATGCATCTTTTAATAAACGTTTCTGCTGCAGCAACAGAAAGTTCAGCTGACATCTCGTCCTGATAAGCAGCTGATCACAGCTGAGCTTTTACAGGCCAGTACGGCAACACCCCGGGACAAACTGACCCTGT
>JAPMOB010242430.1:0-14426 GCA_029875015.1 Lepomis gibbosus | reverse complement strand
AAACGTAACAATTTGGTATGAAGTAACAAGATAAATGTATCATTCAGCTCTAACATGACATGTATTTTATAGGTTCTTTCAAAAAAACAAGAAATAAAATTCTTGATATTGAAAAAATTGAGCAAATTGTTTTTGCTCCCGATGACACAACATTGCTGTCATGATTTGAAAAGCTGAGGTCCTACAGCAGCTTTTGATGAGCTATAAAGACTTTCTGCTGATCAGTGTTCTTTTGTGAACAGGAAGTTTCTTTGTTATGAGAAACCTTCTTCCACTCTTAGATTGAGAATGAGGTCCAGCAAGGGAAAATATACTCATGGTGAATTATCATGTAAAGTAACTTAAAAAAGTACATGCATTTATGTAAAGGGGGAAAACACATGTAGGGAGAGGGAGAATGACTAAAAGGAAGTATTTTAGAGTTAAAGTACACGTAGGCAGTAGTGCGCTGACTTGCGGTTTGGTGGGGTCACTGTTGCAGATGAGGTGGACCTTCAGGTCATGTTTTTTACCATGCTATAATGCTTATTCAGCCTTCTCCCTGTGGTGCGTCTGTAGGAGTATCAGAAGCAGCAGTCAGGCCTTGAGGGAATGTTCATTTCATCCAGCTGCTCTTTCATGTGACTGAACTCATCTCAGCAGCTACACTCTCTGAATCCCCACAGAGCTCTACTGTTTTTATCAAGGTTAAAGAACATAAAAATAAAGTGCAGCTGAGTATCCAGGTCTGGAGTGTTTCAGTTATGTAGCATATTAGTCCAAGGAAACCCTGGGGAGCACTTGGTGTTCTGATCTACGCCATTGTGTGAGAGCATATCACATCCAGTGAAATTTGGTACTGCTGTATCACAACCAGAAAAGTGTAGAATTGTGTGCAGTTTAGTTGCTTGTGTGGTCTGTATGTTTTGTATCCAGACATCTCAGGAGAGAGAGTCTGAGAGAAAACTGAGCAGGAGTTTCTTGAAGTCAACAGCATATGTGGTTTTTTCCAATTTACAACCTCACAAACACTTTTATGAAATGAGATCCATCACATTTGCAAACTCAGTTCACAAACCACAAGCCTCTTGGATATTTTTGCAGACAAAAGTGAAGGGAAGTGAAAAAAGTGAAGTGATGTTGCAAAGCCTTAACCAGTGAAAAGATTCTCAGAGGTAAGTGTGCAGCCAAAACATGCATCCATTTCCTTTAGTTCTATGACAATTTTTTTGTTTCTCACAAGTCTGAAGTTAATGTAAAACTGCTTTAAACAAGGACTTCTGGGTGCACACAGCTCACAGGTGGTCACAGATGGTTCTACACAGTTTTGCTTTTTGCTTAAATGCAACACTGTCACTTAAATTAAATTAAACTCTTTTTAAGGTTTATTTCATGTCAAGTCACTTGAGTGCACTTCAATTCAGCCCTCCCTTATATGGATGCATGCTGTCTACACTGAGAGAAACCCAACATTGACTAGTCTGCTGCCCATTTAACTTTGAACGCTTTTGCTAAATGCTGTGTAAATGGGTGCATGAATAATTTATAATGCAGTTAATACCTGTAAGGTTCTTATTTAATTTCTTTTACCACATAAC
The DNA here is from genome assembly GCA_029875015.1 of Lepomis gibbosus. Classification (NCBI taxonomy): domain Eukaryota; kingdom Metazoa; phylum Chordata; class Actinopteri; order Centrarchiformes; family Centrarchidae; genus Lepomis; species Lepomis gibbosus. The sequence continues at coordinate 12,849 of JAPMOB010242430.1, read as the reverse complement.
ACACCAAAACTTTTTTGAGGTATCATAAATACTGTGTGTGTGTGTGTGTGTGTGTGTGTGTGTGTGTGTGTGTGTGTGTATATATACATAATCGCCCATATGAACACATATTTCACCAAGATTCAACCAGATGTCTTTATTATCTTTGGAATCTTTGGGATCTCCACAAGAATTTAAAAATAAGTTTGGTGGGTTTGAACAGTGTTTGGCAGCACAGCATGAATTTATAATAACTGACCAACTGGCAGGCTGCTGCCTTCCCTAATTAATAAATTAATATGAAGTGTGGTATTCACGTCAATTTCTCCCCATCAAAGTGTCCTGACAGTTACAGACACATCTGTGACTGGGTTTTTCTTCGGCCCAAACCTAGTCTTGACAGTGAGATCCTGAGTAACTGAAGACCAACATCAAACCTTTTATTTTTAGCAATCCATTAATGTTAAGTCAAAGTCTCAGAAAAATAACACTTCTTATGGTTCATCGCAATGCTGCCTTGGTTCAAAGCAGTTTTAATTCAACATGGTTCCCACATAGAGGACAGTTGTTTTTTTTTTACATGACACCCAACTTTACATTTCTCTATACAACCAATCAATGTTTAAGTATTAACCTTCTAAAAATGAGACAGAAATACATTTACCTGGCTTAGAGGCCAAAGTAGATTCATTATCGACTAATCTTGATTCTCCTGCTCCCCAGAGCAAATAAAATTATAAATCTTGAGTGTTATCTTATGATTGTGGTTACAGTCCAGACATCAACAGAGTGACCAAAAAAGCCTTTTTCAAATAGGAAATCATCGGTACAGAGTTTCCTGTGATATCAGATATTCATGCCTCCGTGCCTCCCAACCAGGCTACACTATTCTGAAGCATCTTACTCCCTTCTTCCTAAAAATGTAGACAATCCAATAAGCTGACTCCTGACCAAAACCTAAACACTGAAAGGAGAGAGCATTCCATTTTAGTTTCAGGTGATTGTCATTGGTGCTCATAGTTGATTCAAATTCGATTTAAAGTAATTTTATGTGCATACTGCTAATTAGAAATGCAACTATGAAATGCAAGAATATTATCATCCTCAGTGAGCAGCTTATATATTTCAATCAGCTTTTAACTTGCAGTGGCAGATGATTGTGTAGGAAACATAATGTTGACCAGATTCTATTAACTTAATGAGGAAATATTGTTAATTAACATATGAAAGTCGGCAAAACGTTTATACTGAACGTCATTCATTCAATATAACTGTAAACATTGTCTCTAAACATAATCAAGTCAGCGATTACATTTGTCACCACCACCTAATTCAGAAACAATTTAGTACTCTATAAACATAATATCTCGTAAACAGGGTTGCACCTTAAGAAGTTGTTATGGTGAACAGTTGCCCATTTGCACACCCAGCACATACAGAGCAACACTGACAATCATTCGCAGTTGTTATTCTGGCCACCTGATTTTAAACACAGTATTAACTGACTCCTGATGGAAATATCTGGCTATTTAGCTGTTAAATGGCCCTCTATGTCTACATAGTGTAACGTTTTAACTGGTAACTTAATGCTGTGGCTGGATGGGTTGATGAGAGCAGTGAGACTGAACCAAAAGAGTAAAGCTGTGGGCCATAAAACCAAAACAACGGGTTGAAAAACGTTAAAATTCAATGTACAGCTGAGGGAGAACTACAAAGTCAAAGGACAATTCTCCGTATTCTTGTCCCCACGAGTGTAAATATTATATGATAATAATATTGATCAGAGCAGCTTTAACTGTTTACTTGTTCCTGGGTGTCTTGTTTCTTCATTGTGAAGAACTTTTGGACCATAATCTTTCCATTGAGAGCACCATGAGAAAAACAACAATCATAATAATTATTTAATAATAATTATTATCATTATCATCATCAATATGTGACTGCATACTCAGTAGTATATTTGTTTCTTTTTATTATCCTTATCCTTTTGTTTGAATTCACGATGGACTGATCTCAACACAAGGGGTGAAATATTGGATTAGAAGGTAAATCTCTAATTAGGTGTAATCTCAGCCAAACACCTCATTTATCTCCAAAGTAATCTGGCCAAACACACAGTCTCCAAAGCAAACACTTTAGCAGTGAAATAAACAACACCCCACAGTGAGAATGACTCAACATCTGATTTAAACAGTGACAGTGGTTCTGTCTGTCATAACTCTCTGCTTTACTTGTTCTTACCCTAGAGACTCTCCCAACCTAACCCCTGCTTTGTTGCTGCCTTCTTTTTGCATCCAAAGTAGTTCAGCCAAGCATGAGATGGTTGTATAAATGTTATCTCATGTACTGGTGACCTTTTAGAGGCATCATGCCAGGCAAACACTCCAGCTGAAAGCCCTGAATGGATCTGTGATGATCCATGTGTCCCCCCCACCCCAACCAGCCGTCACACTTGGATGAGTGCGCAGAAAGACCTTCTCATCCCAGGCTCTGAATTAATGGCTGCCTCTGGGCAACCCGAGCAGCAGGAGGTCACAGAGAAGAAATAGGTAAAAGCAAGCCATAGCTTTACTGTAGCTGTGATTTTGGGAATATATTTCCACATTGTCAGTTTTCCACACTGCACAGTGTGTGTGACTGCAAAGCCTGAAATCAATCCTGAGACAAAATGAGAAATCCAGGGAGTTGCAGAAAACTCATGGGTAAAAAATATAATGCTATTCATAAACATGATTTTGGGAAGGAATGTCAGTAAACTATGGTAGAGTTGGATTATAAGTCAGAAATAGTTGAGTTAAATGAGTTAAATTAGATGTAGAGCATTTTAGTATTAGTAGAAAGTTGCAGAGAATTTTTTTTCTTATTTCTATTCCACAGCCATTTGAATTTTTAAAATATGTTAAAGGAAACTCTACACAGGACAGAAATAAACATGGTTTGGTAAAATACCTAAAGACCTTAAAGAATAAAGCTGCTGACATTTAATATTTTTTATTGTCAATAAATCCCATAAAATGATCCTACTTATAAGGTCATGTGCATGTTCATGCAGACATGTTGATGAAGACACCATCGTCGTCTGTCATAATGTTTCTCCTGCTGGTTATACTGCCTCCCTGCTACACAATGCATTCTGGCTGCTTCACCAACTCAGCCCCCTCCTGCTCTGGTTTTTTATTGCAATAGTGCTCTATGGCTTCTCTTCTGTTGTACATTTCATGTTTCCCATTTTAGTGACACGAGTCTGTTGGGTATTATTCTGTATAGCCGTGGGAGACTCATCATGCTCCCAGCTGAATCCTCTTCTGCTGTTGGAATTTCTTGTGGAGCAGTAACAATTTCACTATAATAAAATGAATGCGATAAGTGATGCAGTGAGTATATATATATATGGATACCATAAAATGTCCTCAAGAATTCAAAGTTACCATTGGATGAATCCTGCTAAATTTGTTTTTTCATGAAGTGCCATCAGCAGGTCAACATTTTCAATTATCCAATTAAATAAATTTACACCTACTGGATGGATTAGTACAATATTTGGTACAGAAATCCGTGGTTCCCAGACAACATTTTTGGTCAACAGTCAAATGACTCTATATGAGAATGTGGAGGGTTATATCAGTGAATATAATTGAATATTGTTAACATTTGCTATTTGTTATTTTTTTAATTTATCATACTCACCTCAAGGTCATAACATTGGTTTAAAAGGTTGTGTGTGTTTGTGTTAGGAGGAGGACATTAAAGTGATACATAACTAACATTTTATGCAATTCTACATGTCTTTCTCTATTGGACATCGCATGCTGTCACAGCTTGCTCTTCAGCCCCTCTCTTTAGCCCCTATCACATTCCCCGCCCTCTGCATTGCTTTTGTCCCTGGATCTAACTCCCCAGACCTGCCACCCTCAAGCTGCCCACCAGATGCCCACCGGAATTTCCTAGTGGAAATCTTTGACTTTCGACCTCAAAGTGTTCCAGGTGCATGACACCAAAGGTAGTTTCTTTGTTAAGTGTACACACAACTGAACCCTCAGCAGTGCTCTCAGTGTTAATTAAAAAGATAGCCATTTTAAAATTCAGAAAATGTTGTATATTTCCTAATGTTTTCACATTTTCTGGCATTTCTAATGTTTGCAATGTGTTTGCTAGCCAGTGTTGTAATGGATGTAATGCAAACATGTCATTCAATCCAGAAATGTTGCAAACTGGTTCAAAATGTTTTGAGATTGAACATGCCCCTGCTCTGCAGGGACCCTCTGCCAACCCCCACCGCAACTCATTCCCTCATCAACCACTTACCATAGAACTGGTTCACTTTCGTTGCTTCATTGCCAGTTTATCCTAGTTGCCCTGCATAACCCACTAGCATGTTGTGGTATTCGTTTAGGGATCCAAGCTATACTTTTAAGAATCAGTCTGAATGGTACATTATTTATGGCACTATCCACAGATAATGTTAAATTTGCAACTTCAATCACACATATAATAATCATATTATATTACATTATAGACTGATGAAGTCTTACATAGCGTGGTTTAATAACTCCGCCAACACCAAATCTGAAGGACACTTCCTGTCTGGGGATTTCTATCCTTCCTAGACCTCCAGAGATTCACTTAGTGTCCAGATAAATTTATTGTTCACCCATCTATACATTGTGAAGTGTCTATTGGTTATTGGTTCAAAACAAGACATTACACTTACCTAAGTTAATCTAAATTCACGCTGTGTTTCATTTAAACCACATGCTATAACTTCTACATTGAGCCAGTCAGTCTGTCTAATGAAACAAAATAAAGATAATCTCAACTTTGGATTACCTAACAAATGTATCACAGTGCATCATTATCAACTCATCTTCATCAGTCAGTCACCAAGCCGGCAGAGAGGAGAGAAAGTCTGACCAACTGACTTGGAGAGTCCCTGGTTGTCACCTTTGGCTTATTTTAGCTCTGCAATCGATCTGGGGAAACTTGCATCATAGTACCCGTAAATGATTCCTTCACAATTAGCATGCTAACACGCTAAACCAAGATGGTGACCACATTATACCTACTCAGCACCAGCATGTTAAAATGTTCAATTGTGAGCATTTGGTTCTAATCACCACCGTGACTACTGGGCACAGCCTCACAGAGCTGCGACCATGCCTGTACACATTGACACATTACTAATCAGAGTACATTATCTGAGCAAAAGAAAAGACTATGCAGTGCATTTAAAGGCATGCTTTCACAACTTAATACAACACCAACCACAATCATGGAAGTCTGTGAGGTGAGAGGTCATGTTGGTATCTCCCATGTGAGCATCATGCATTTAGAATCAATCTGTTAAGAGACAAGCAGACAGTGCGATGCAATCTGTAATTCACACTTTACTTATTAGCGTGACAGCAGGAGAATAAATTAGCTGGCGAAAACTATACATTCACATGGGCATCTTAGGAGGCTTTGCATCATGAGCATGTGGTCAGTGATCTTTGTCATGCTAATGATGATGGAACAAGCATGAAATAAAGAAAGTTAGTGTGAAGCAGTGAGCCTGTTAAAAGTATGTGCTAATTAACTATTAAATCCTAATGTTCTATGTGTTGTTCTGCAGAGTAATCTCATAATGTTGCACATTTCTGTAGGGATGAACATAGTTTAAGCTGTGCTAGTATTTTCCTATGGTAGGCTATAAATAGAGGTCATGGATGTTGAGCTAAAATCTGAATTCACTCCATTCCTTTTCCTGGGCACCACAGCTAAATATATGACTGCCATCTAAATGTGTCCTATTACTGTCGACCAATCTCTAATTCTGCTGTGCTAAATCAGTCCCTCTGTCTCTTTCAGTAGCAGGGAGTCTTACTCATTACCATTTCAAACCTCTAGTTTGGCATCCATGTCCCCTCATTATATCTGATGGGGATTCTGGCCAGTTTTTGGAAAAAAGGAAACAGGCACTCAAAGCCTATACAGAGCTGAAGTAAAATTACACGGTGCTGCTCAAAACCACACACTCACAAAGCAACAGTAGTGACTTTCGCGGTCAACACGGTGACACAGACCATGTCTACTTATACTTGTGAGAGTGTCTTTCTGTGTTTTTTGCATGTAGTTTATATGTTGCATGGATGCAGTTGATGCTAAACAAACTGTCTCACTGCAAAATCATTACAACAGTACGCTCCAGCAACAGTCAGCCACACCGTCAATGAATTATGTATTACTAACAACACTGGCTAGCAATCACATTGCACAAATCTGTTGTTTTTTCCTGTTGTGCTTGTCATACTAGTATAAAAAAATCAACTCTGAAATGATGCAGAAGGCTAAGGCAACTTAATTCAGTCCTCCACTTCATCTTAATAGCATTTCACAGTATTTATTTTGTCATAAAATCCTCATTTCTCAAAAACTTCTTGCTGGATTAGACAGGTTCTTTGTCACAGAGGCTTACAGCACACTGCCACATTATTCCAAGTAGGCTACATGTTTCATAATACTGATAGGCCTGTAAGGGGATGTGCAAATAGAAATATACCTTGACTTCAGGTGAGTAAAATGTATGCTCAAACCACATACATTCTTTTCATCTTTAAAGTGTGATTTGTATTTAACAAGAATACAGTATCATGTTGCATAAAAAGAGGTTCATCTACAGCATGTGGCTATGGGGGGTCCTGCTCTTCTTGTGAATTGATAAACAAGGCATATGGTGTCTGTGACCTGCAGGTGTTGAGTCGCAGTCGTGCGGAGACTCCAACAGGATGGAAATCACACTGTCAAACATACGTTCGCTCCGGTGCTGGATAATTACAGTTGGTTCAGCTGTAGTCTCTTTTTATGAAGCCGTTCTTGTTTTTAAAAAAAAGATTTAACAACATGAGTGGAAAATAAGTGATAATTACAATATTGTATTCATGCACTGTGCAGTGACAGAGGGAAGATATAGGGGAAAGAAGTGAAAAATCTCATCCTACTCACACAGTAATCCTTTAAAGAGGGCTTTGCTGCCTCTCACTGCCAAACACTTTGATACATCCCTTTTGAAAATAGCTGGAACAGAGTGATTTTGAGGGGATTCAAGAAGAGAGATATTTGCAGTTATTTCACATTCCTTTTCAGCATGGAAAAAAGGAAATAATCTATTTTAAAGGTTATGAAACATCATGAAAAAGGAAATTGCTCAGAGCAACTACTGATGACAGTGTTCATCAGAGCTCTTTAAGCAGTAACTACAGATGGTTTACTTATATAAAAGTAGCAATACGGCAATATAAAAGTACTTAATTACAAGTAAAAGTCCTGCATTGAAATGTCACTTGATTAAGAGTACATAGTATGTAACTAAAAGTATCATTAGCTAGATGTAATAAGTAACAATACACATAAAACAGAAAAATTACCTGTTATGTTATTATAGTTTGTATAATAATATAATATTGGATTATTACTGATGCATTCACGTGTAAGTAGCATTTAGCTGTTGTAATTGGTCATGGTGGAGCAAATTTGAACTATTTCATGTACTGTGTAGTTTAACCTAACAGTGAATCATATTTTACAGTACTAAAAGTAAAAGTACTTAGCTACACTGAGAATAGAGGGGATCTACATTAGGTCTTACTCAGTGATAACATTACACCGTACATGAATATGTAAAAGCATACTGCAAAAAAGAGACCCAGAAACATAACAGGTCAAAATGTTTGAATCCATAAGCTTTATTTGTTTATTTTCTGTGTGCTGTCTCATATGATGAGACATCAGAGACCCAAAATTCTTCTGTGTCTGTATGTAATATACTGTGGGCGTGTAGGATTGGCTGTAAAAACAAGTATGTAGGAGTTGTACGTAAAAGTAGACGTGCGGGGTGAGATTGCAAGTGTTTAATTTCTACAGTAGCTTGACAGTGAAAGCACCACAGTGCATGTATTGTATGTATATGTTTTTGCACTGTAGATACATTGTGTAGCAATACAGACATGCTAAATCCTTAGCATCCTGTTTGGACGACAGCAGAGGGTGGAAGCTCTCACTGCGGACCAGCCATCATACACAGACCTGTCCATCACATACTTGGTCGCCATGGAAACAACCTAGTTCCAAGCTTGCACAAGGCGGATGTAGTGATATAATGGAGGACCAGACAGAGCCGTGCCTGCCTGGGGATGTGTTGCTTTTAAAGCGACCACCCTCATCCTTGTCTTTTCCAGTTAGACAAAATGAGACTGGGGGAGAGGGAGTGTGACACAGTATCCGGCTACAGTACCCAAAACATACACTAGAAAACAAGCTGATGTCTCTACAATTTAAAACACACAACATTTTTATCAGTGGATATTTTTATTGAAATAAATACTTCTTTCACGGTTTCTCTGGAAACAATTTTGTAGGTTTAGAGAGGTGTAAATATAAGTTTTCAAAAAGCTCAAGAAGGCTTATCTTATGAACAGCATGTGACCATTAAAGGTATTACATACAGCTTACATCAGTCACATAACAGGCAGATCACAAGCAGAGCCGGAAAATGAAAGAGAGAAAGGGAAGACAAAGTCAGAGAGAAAGATGGAGCCATCTTTCCAAGTCAATGTTAAAATGGAACATAAAAAAGAAATTGGCAGACTTGGTAAGTGTTTCATGGGATGACAGAAGAATTCCTAATAAACTGCAGAAGTGTGACATCAAAGTGAAATCTTATCAGTGCAGCGATGATTGTGACCTCACACTGTCAGACATGTAGAAAGGAGACTAATTGCTATTTCAAAAGTGTGAAACCTGTGCAGGAAATACAGTGAGGAGGAACTAATTAGAGGGAATCAAGCCCAAAGCCCGGGAGGGAGAGAGAGAGAGAGAAAGAGAGAGAGAGAGCTAAAAGTGAAAAAAATCGCAGTGAGTCTGCCGTATGGTGAGGCTGTGGGAATGGGCTGCCATCTCCCAGGAAGTAAAAGGTACAGTGTGAAGAAATCTCAGGGAAACCTCATGGGGTCTAACACTGCTGCGAAAACAGCAGTCACAAATGAATAAGGCTGCAACTGGCAGGATCCAAAAACACTCAACTGTGGATAACCGTTTAAGTGTTGTGCATAAAGGCCAAGCATTCGCTGATTGCAGGTTCTCCAATCTGAGGATTCACTTTACTGCTTTTCTCTATTGCATGTGAATGTAGATAGAATTTCTTTAGGTTTTGGACTGTTGGTTGAGCAGATCAAGACATTTGAAATTATGGAGGGGTGTTTTTCAATGTAACACTTGAACCCATTTTTAAGTGTGCAAACATTTAATAAATGGTTTATAACACATTATAGTAACAAGCAGCTGTAATTGTTTATTAATGTATTTGTCAAGAACTGCTCCTCCTGTTGACACCAATTAATTAAACTGGTGTATAAAGATAATATTTTCATAGAGGAAGTTATAATTGGTGACAAATACTTAACAAACACTTAAAAATGTCCTGATGACTGCTTAAAACTACATTACAGTGTGTTATAAACAATGTATCAGATATTAAATGAAGTTTTACAAACTAGATTTAGGAACTAAGGCCACGCCTCAAATCTCATCCAATGTCCGCACATCTAGTACTTAAGTGCACTTTTTCCGTTCACCTCCCCTCGTCTCAGTTTTCTCATGAGTGTGACAAACAAACAAAATTACTTAACGGTACCTCCAATGACGGACTCAGAACACGTTCTCAATCTTTCGGACAGCGACACGTTCAACAAGCATCTAACGTCAGATGCATCGTAGTCTTCGCCTTCTCCCGAACAACTTCGACCGAAACGTCGGCTGCATTGAGCTACTCATATTCCCCGGTGATCTCCGACAATTCGAATATTGTTGGGCCTTCGCCTGCCAGCAGCTCCAGGTGGAGATCCCGGCTTTGGCGCTCTGAGCACAAGGTCAAGGTGCCTGAGTGACCTCCGAGCCAGCACCCCGCCCGTCCCTCAACTCGAAACATTTCCGAACGGACAAGAACTCAACCGGAGCAACATGTCCTTCTAGCACTACGACAATAAAGCGAAACTTTTTCAACTGTACAAGGACTCGCACACAACTCTTCAAAGCAGAGCTCCCCAACACTGGCTCTAGCGCTACTTTCATGGCAACGCCAACGACTCTGCAGCCCTCACACAGGGCCAGGTTGTATCAAATCCAGTTGCACCCCAATCTTTTTCTCGTTTGTTTTCTATTTCTCAAACGTCACTATCAACCAGTTCACATCCATCCCTCCATCCCGCATCCTTTCTTCTTCCCTTGTTCCTACGTTCCCTATCCCATCTCCTCTGGCACCATCGTTCCTTCCTACCTTGATACCGGCAGCAACCATAGCTGCCCAGACCGCATCCACACATGAGACCCCAGATACCGGCTATCGCAGCCACCCATAGACCGCACCTACAGATGAGATCTATGAAAACACCATGGACCAGACTATTCCTGCTTCTATACTTTTCCCCCTCCCTTTCCCGTCCCCTACTCCCCTCCCTCTCTCCATATCCCAAATGCATCAAATGCAATTTTTCTCTCTTTTAAAGCACCCCAACCTCTTTTCCATCTGTTTTCTACTTCTCAAGCATCACTATCAACGTGAGCACATGCATCCCCCTACCCCCTCCCCATATCCCAGATGCATCAAATGTGCCTTTTGTCTCTTCTAACGCACCCCTTCTCTCCACAGCTCCACCCACCGCTGCGCTTTCCACTTTTCCACCCCCGTCTAATCACTTCACTTTAACCATAACAAGACCTCTGGTGCGTCTGCAACCACATCAAACTCGCTTCACCGATTAATCCATCCTTACATAATCCATTTATTCACACCTCTGGTGCACCCCACAGGCCGAGCCAGACCATCCACAGTGCCACCCTCTTTACGCAAAAGCTTCTTGCCAGTAACCACATCGAACTCGCTTCACCAATTACTCCATCCTCATATAACCCACTTTTTCACACATCTCAATCCACCGGCCACGTGCAGCAGTTCAACCAAGGGACGTACTGGAGCACCCTAGACCCCAAGCTTATTGCCCTGTCTTTGCAGCACGGCCCTCAAACTGCAACCTTTGCGGCGCACCATCTCAGCATGCACCCTCGCAGTCTACTACTCCTTACCTTTACGGTATCGACAAAAACAGCCCGGCATCATGTATAATTGTAACGTCTTCAGCCAAAACAGTACTAAAGTCGACATGCGTGATTTAACAGCCGCACACCTTCGACTGTGGTCTAAGGCTTGCCACAAAAAAATGGTACCATCTAACACTTTACATTTTTTTGTGCTATTCCCGCACGTCCGCCGACTCAGTCAATGCAATACTCAACCATTAATCACGCCATCTCCCTCACCACTGGACGAGGAGCCTGGCCATACAAGACAGATATCAATAGCGCTTCGAAGTGTTTCCCCGACTACTGGCATCTTTTCGGCACTAAATAAATAAATAAACAATAATATCTTAATTAAGAACTTAATTAAATTAATTAATGTATATTGAAAAATCTATATTTAACATATATTAATGTCACAGATGACTTCCTCACCTTTTGTCACACTCTACGCCACCATCTTATGGCCTCAACATCTCGACTTCCCAGGGTCATTTCAGGCATCCTTGCCCCCAAGAAAACCCATCGCATTTCCTCGCTAATCCAAATTTCCTTCTGGCCACTGTTGCACCAAACAGCATCTTCTCTCACTACTAGGTCAGTTATCTACACCACATGGACCATCCCACAAGGTCTGTCCTTCCCGTCACATCTCCTTTCCAGAGCCGCTTCCATCCCATCTCTCCATGACCACATCAAACTAGACTGTGCATGCAATGAAGCTAAACACGGTTATATTTCCTTTCATCCTGGAACGGCATCTGCCTCTCCACAACGACCACGTAACCAACCAGAAGTCACCCAGCCCTTCACAGATTCTGCCCCTTCCATCGTCTTCGGCTACTACGGCGATAGTTGGTTCACAGCGGACTGGCGACCTGAATTTCCAGCCCTCCCTCCTTCCCCTACCATCGACGACACCTACCCAGTCTATCGCAGCCATCCTTTGGGGGTCTAAACTGTCTTAGAAAACTATCACAATATACTCATACTTAGTGCAGTAGTAGACATAATTAATAGAGGATGGTCCCATTGCCCAGACATGATGCAATTCATGCACCTCGGTTCCAGCACAGCGGCATTCGTCGTCCGAGCCTCCCATATCCCAGGCCACAAAAACACTATCGCCAACACTCTTTCTCGCTCAGATCGGGTCACCTTACTCCATACGAGGACAGAGTCCTAGAATCCACATTCCTACTGACATTTTTGGCTTCTCACGCTGCCCAGAATCCACCACCTCCAGCCTCAACTACCATCCGAGTCTATACGCCATGTGGCCCGACATCTCCATACCATCCGCAGACACACTTATTTATCACCCCAAACGCAGTGAAACTAACCAATTCGGTCTGCTGCAATCCATCTGCCTCTTCCGACTTGATTCTTACCTCAGTCCGTACGAACTATACAGCTCTACGTAGACTTGATAATAGCCAGCCACGCTTCCCCCCATGATCCTTCATCCTTCGTCACAGAGACAGGGCCACTCTTCTGGTGTCATCAACTTCTCCACCAAATTCTATCCAAATCCGGCATTCCCCCAAATTATACTGGGGCATCCATTCCGCATCGGAGCTGCCTCCACCGTCTCCAGGCAGGGAATCACCGACAACATAGTCAAATCCTCTGCCGCTGGTCCTCACCAGCATAACTCAATTACATCCGTTACAACCTAAACGATATCAGAAACGCTCACGCGCACCCTTCCATCTGAAGTTCTTTTGTGGGTTTCTGCACGTCCGCGGACTAAGAGACGCC
>JAPMOB010242429.1:0-24766 GCA_029875015.1 Lepomis gibbosus | reverse complement strand
TAAGATGAACACCACAAGCCACAAAGAACATTACCCCCCATGGAGGAGAAGGTTAGAGGCCAAGATCAAGGCAACACGAAAAGATGTGTTGTGATACTGTGTGTGTGTGTGTGTGCATGTGCATGCGTGTACTGGGGTTTCCTGTATGTGAACCTTTTGGAATTACCTAGATTTCTTCATAAATTGATCATTAAATGTTATCTGATCTTCATCTTTGTCACAAAAACAGACAAACAGTCTTAAACTAATACCACACAAACAATTATATGTTTTTATACATTTATTGGGCCGTTTGAGCATTCAAACAGTGCAGGGTGGAAAAAAGTATGTGAACCCCTAGGCTAATGACTTCTCCAAAAGCTAATTGGAATCAGGAGTCACCCAACCTGGAGTCCAATCACTGAGACGAGATATAAGGTGTTGGTCAGAGCTGCCCTTTAAAAAACACACATACATTTTAATTTTGCTGTTGTCATGAAGCATTGGCTGATGTAAAGCATGCCTCAAACAAAAGAATTCTTGACTTGTATAAAGATGGAAATGGGTACAAAAATATCTTTAAAAGCCTTGATGTTCATCAGTCCACGTTAAGACAAAATTGTCTTTAAATAAAGAAATTTCAGCACTGTTGCTAGCCTCCCTAGGAGTGGCCATTCTGCAAAGATGACTGCAGTGTGTCAGCTGAAGTCTTACCGAAATCTCTGGAACATGCTAACTCTCTGTTGTTGACACTACGATACGTAAAACACTGAACAAGAATGGAGTTCATATGACATAGCACATAGACAGAGCACTACTGGCAAAATGTTCTGTGGACAGAGTTGTTCGGAAGTGTTAATGAGTGAAAGTGAATAATCTTTATCAAAGAATTACTGAGTCACTGGAGTGTTTTTCAATGAAGGAAAAAAGGCACAGCACACCAAGACGAAAACCTCACCCTAACTGTGAAGTATGGTGGAGGGGAAATCATGGTTTAGGGCTGCTACATTGGCTCAGGGCCTGGAAGGGTTGCTATCATCAACGGAAAAATGAATTCCAAAGTTTATCAAGAAATGAAGGCAGAATGTAAGGCCATCTGTCCACTAACTAAGGCTCAACAGAAGATGGATGATGTAACAAAACAACAATCCAAAACACAGAGGTAAATCAACGGAATGACTTAAGCAGAAGAAATATGTCTTCTGAGGTGGCCCAGACAGAGTCCTGACCTCAACCTGATTGAGATGCTGTGGAGGGACCTCAAGAGAGAAATTTACAGCACAAATCCCAAGATTATTGCTGACCTAAACAGTTTTTAAGAGCACAAAAAGGGAAAAAAGATGTGTAACAACAATGAAGAAAAGGGAAAAAGCCAAACCTCTTTAAGCGATTTTATTTAACTATTTACAACATCCGTCTCCTTCATTCCTTGCATCCTCTTCACATTTTTCATTTTCTTTGAATCTTAAACAAGGTGTTATAATCTAAAAAGCCAAACAATGAGTTGAGACAGCGCACCTTGGGCAGGTTGTTCTTAGTGATGAGGTGTTTGATCTCCTTACCCTCTTCTGCCTTTCCTCCTCCTTTTTGAGCCTCATGTCTCAGAACAGGTCTGTCTCTCCATCTCCTGTTTTCACTGAAGCTTACATCCAGAGCATCACTGCTGGTTGGTCTGTGTGAGCTCCTTCTTACCCAGCAGGTCCAGGGTCTCTACATGGACTTTTGTTCAAGTCTGCCTTTTTTTCTGTGACCCTTCTGTGGAAGTCGTCTTTTTTTGAGCTCCTCTTTGAGCTGGCTCACCTCAGTCTGCCTTTTTCTCCAGGAGGCCAGTCAGCTCCTTCAGAGCTTTATTTTCCTCCTTCGATTATTTAATTTCCTTGATGGCAGTGTACAGGGCCTCTCTGAACCTCCACATGACTTGTGGTTGAGCTGCTGCTGCCGCTGAGTTGGTCTGTATGAGAGGACGATCAGACAGGACAGCGTTTTTTGCAGTGAGAAGCATCTTTTTTTGTTTGTTTTCTACAGGCAGTAAGCATTTTGTGTGCAGCTTATGTGCCCTGGGCACCCTGTGCATCTAACATTTTAGACACCCAGGGTGCCTAGCATTTTGAGTCTGAGTGCCTCGAGTTGAAATAACTTCCAACTCAGTGCCCAGCATCATTAAAGGGTTTTCCCATTGTCCATTTGGATGAATTGAGAGACAGGCTTTCTGTGGTGGTGGTGATGACGTTTACAGTTGCTTGGAAACAACAATCCCAGACAGGCTGTGGCTGTTGCTGACTACCCAAAGCTACATTCTTTTAACAGAAAACAGCAGGCCTGGAGGCAAATTATTGCGGGTGTTTTCATGAACTTAAGCTGTACTAATAGTTGGCATACAGTTCATGGTTTGTGTTAAGCTAACTTTAGCTCACATTTAATGTCTCACCAAGCAAGCTGCAAGATGATTACAGTTTTTAAAGAAGTCATGCTGAGCATGTAAAACTGTCGTTGTACATGCTCAATATTTGGTAAGTGTGGTATGGCAGTGGTAGCTGGGTCAGATCATGTTTCCACCACAAATGAATCTCTCCAGATTTTGTTTGGGACTGGATCGAGAGCATTTCCTCCCAAGAGCTCGGTGTAGTTGCTCTGGTCCACACCTAAGTGCAATTACTGTGTTTACACCTGCCCAAACACATTGCACCAAGGGGTAAAGGGTCTGATTTAACCAGAATAAAAAGTGCAGGTATGAAAACACCATAAATTAATGTTTCCCTCCACTCAAAAATGTGTTTTTCTTATGTTTATTTTCATCACTACTGGTGCACTTGGGGCAGGAAACCATGTTGTCATCTCCAGTGGCTGTGTGTGCAGAATACGTGATAAATTGTCAGACTGGGCCAAGTGCCGTGACAAGAAAAATAAAGAGTAGGGCCCACACGCAAGACTCTAGAGTGTTGGTACAATTTGTCAGATTTATTGCCACAAAACAGAAACAAGGCTTACATTTGTTGGTGGCAGGTAAATGTCCAAACAAAGGCAAATATTCCAAAAGGTGAATGCATTAATCCAAACAGATACAGATACATCCAGATATCCTGCAAAGTAGTGAAACCAAGAGACACACAGGTAGACCCAACAAACAATAATGACACGACAAAAGGTAGTGAAGACCCTGGACAATACAGATGCACACAAGCAGTAAGGGGGAAAAAAGCAGTTGGCAGACATTAGGTAATCAGGACAACAGGAAACAAAGCATCCAACAACATAGCAGACACAAGCCATTACCAAAATAAACAGGAACAAGCAAGCACACAAACAAACAAACAGACAAACAGACCAAAACTGTGACATAAATAGCCGGACTCAAAGTGGTGTTATAAGTACTGCGGTTGCTGCAGCAACCTTAGCTGTTTTCTTCTTTACATAGACTAGTGCAGTGCCCCCTTTCACATGGGCCAATGTGACGCCTCCCTGTGCTTTTTGTTCAAAATGATGGTGCTTGCTGCACAGGCGCAGGCGAGATGGACTCTGTTTGCTAAATGTCAGACTGTTTATTGTGAAGATGAAACTTTAATATTATCATCTGGCTGCTGCTGTTTACATTCACCCAAGATGCATATTCAAAAAATGCACTGTGCAATATACGTATATATATATAAATAACTAGTTTTATTTTATTGTATATGTTGCCATATTTTAATGAAGGCTTACACTTAATTATATTGTGTGTAGCACACAGGAATTGTAAATTTTATATAGTTATGCAGCCTTGCTATTTAATGACTAATAAACTATCTTGTAGCTTGTATAATACAAACCACATCTTTGCCACACTGGTTTTCTTAGCATATCAGCCTGAGACCTGTAACCTGTATATTTCGCCTTGTGCCTTCTTGTTTATCAGTACTTAATGCAGGGAACTTCTTGGATAGATTCTTTACTCCATGCCTCCAGAGTTCTTGTAATGACCAGTTTTTGGAGAAGTCAATTGATTTAAGCTAATAAAGACAACAGACACGTTATACTAATCTGTGTAATGTTGGAAGAGGTATACAACCATGGGGCGGTAATTCTAGTTGTCATATTTTGCCAGTAATACTTAATACTTAGTAATAAAAAATACAGGACAATGGTAGTCCCCCTTTACTCCTAAACTAAAGGAGTCACGGTTAATAGAGCCAAGAATTTTCTCTTCCAGGACAAAAATACTAAATATTTGCCAAGAAATGATTTGGAAAGAAACAAATAAAAATAATTATCGTACAAATTGGGTTTGGTGGTAAGACTCCCATTTTACATGAGGCATCTTCCTAAAATGCACAACCATGAAGACCGTAAAGGTTTGCCTCCATGAGTCCACATACTGGCTGTTCACTCTCAAGCACTAGGTGGATAATAAAATCTTCTCGGTTGAATCTCTTGTGACGATCTAATCTGGTCTTAATATGGCAGGGAGTTGGTTTTTCAGCACTCGACCTGTAAGACAGGGTAACAGGATCACACAGATTTTTAATGTTCAGTATCATGAATTCATTTTACCTAAAGTCCATTTTACTCCCAACTGTTGCCACATTGTCAAACAAATAAACTAAAGAATCAATATTACTGGAGAAGCCAGTATCCCCAGATGTCATGTACCAAATAAAGTCCTAGGGATCCCTCCCACCTCCCCCTTTAGTTTTACCCATTCTACCGCTGTGGAAAAGAAGCATAGCATTCACATGGGACTTGGCTTCACTCAACAGAGAGCTACCAACAGACTGTGAGAAGAGACTCTGCCATGCATCTAGGCTGGTGCTTTGAATAGACTATGTTGGTTCCCCCCTTTGACAAATAAATAAACGATAACCCAAGATCTGAGGATTTACTTACAAGGTTCTTCTCACCATAATTTGCGCAATATAGATTTTGCAGAACCTACATTAATTAGGTTCTACAAAATATGGTGAGTAGACGGAATGCTTGTGTCAAATAAAATGGAGGTAAAAAATAAAATAAAAACAGACCTTGCTGAGCTGCTACTAGAAACCAATATGCAAACAAAAAAGGCTAAACAATCTTGTCTAAAAAGTACTAATCAGAAACGGTGGCACCATCTTCTAAACCAAGTGAGGAGCATGTTATGTGAATGAAAATGTACAGGGTACCCCAAGCCTACATACATGCAACCTACTACCATATCTTTTTCTACATCTACAAATGTACAATGTGTTCTCATATACAAAGCAGTCACCAATACAGAGTCAGCACATGAGAGAATACAAATTCCTCAGGAAATGTTTTGTTACAGGACCCGGCAAGACAATTGGTTAACTTCTGAATGGCCGGACTAATGAGCAGCATGACTGGACAGATGCACCTGAAAAGAACACAGGCGCAAACAGGGAGGGGAAGAGAGAGAGACACAGAAAGCAGGAAGGAACACAAACTAGGCCTGGCTACGTTCAGACTGCAGGCCTTAATGCTCAATTCCTATTTTTCCCTCCCAATAAATAAATAGCATGCACGTAACTCAGAAGAGAGCTAATAACCATGTGGATCTCAGGTGTAAGAAAGGGAATGTGTGAGTATATGATAGCAAAGTAGAGGAGGAAGAGAGCCACATGTTAATAATGGCCTTTGTGGAGCTTTTTCGTTCATTGTGTGTCCGTCTGGCGGGGGAACAGCTGCTCTAGATTGGCGTCAAATTCACATCAATTCGGATTTGGACCGCAATTGAAAGTGGTACAAATCCACTTGGGCTGTTCACACTGTCGGAAAAAAAAAAAAATCAGATCTGAGTCACATATGAACAACAATTTGGGTCACTTTGGCCTGCAGTCTGAAAGTAGCCTTTGTAACCTTTTTTTACTCACCTCTCACATGAGTTAAAATGTTTCTACAGTGCTTGCTCTCTAAATTAAACAAAGAAAATGGTGTCAGTTCATTCACAGTTACTATGCTTAGACCATCAGTTCAAAGATACTATCAGTAGTATATAATGTACACATAACATTTGCACAAATTTATTTCACCTCCTTGAGCAGATCTTATTGTGGCATTCTCATTGGAATGAATTGAGTTCACCACAAAGTCCTATTGTCAGAAATCCTGTTATGTCCAGGGCTGGTGACGAACAGAGGGAAAGTGGCAGGTATATCTGCTAGTTAATTAGGAGATTGGGAACAGCAGTGCTGGTGAGTGTGAAAGTCAGTTTGAATGTGGGAAACACTGAGGACTACTGCAGGGCAGGGAGGGAAATGTTGGCTCTGAAATGACACGGAGAGTCAACAGTCATGTTTCCGTCAATGTTTTTTTATGCACATCTAAAAGTATTGCATTCGAAAAGATGGATGGAAACAGCAAAACCCCAAACAACTCCTCAACGTCTCAAAAAAACGTTTTTTTTACACTCGCTTGGGGTGGTTCTTGTCTTTTTTGAAAAAGAGTTAATGGCTAAATGGGAGATGGAAACACCATTGCCAAATAAGTTCTGACATAGCGAAAATTTACCTCATATGCCTTATCAGCTGTTTCTGCTGCCAGTGTCTTCCTGGATATTCCCATAACGCACGTAGGCATGGCTGGTAGCAACTTGCCCACTTGAAATACATTTCTGGAGACCTCTCTCCGTTAGTCTCATATACATGGTCTTTAGGTCCATGTGACTGTTTTTGTTTATGATTTGCAACCTCTACTTCTTGTTCATTACAGTCGAGTAATGTCAGCTTCTGACATAATTACGCTTTGTGTAGCCTGATTTCTTTTCAGTCCAAACTATTTGAAAATGGGCCTAATTTACATTTTCTTTTTTATTTCCTTTTTTGACATTTCATTTCAAGTTTGCTTAAAAAACGCTTGACAGTTAGATGGAAACATGGCTAGTAACTGGCAAACTGTCAATCTAATCTTTTCTCAAGTAACTTATCATCATCTATCCCTATCATTATGTACTATACAGTTATCAAATTACAGTAAATTAGGAAATATGTATTGGCAATTTATTATCAGTTAGTCCTTGATTTGTTCCTCAGTAACAACTTTTTTTTAAGAGATGCCCCTATGGTTATGTATCTGCAATACAACTGCTTGATTAATAGAAGAAATATCACCTTTATGATTTAAACAAAGCAGTTTTATGTGTTGGTAAACTACTCAGCCACACAAGGTTCAGTTTTGTTTGTAAAGCTGGTGATACCAAATGGAGATAGAAATTTTCAACAGATGTAATTTAGCATGGAACTTGTATCAAATAATATAGGCAAGAAACATTTACATTTTATATCAAAATTGATTGTACTTGTGCAATATTTGCCTTGAACAAAACAATGTTAAAGTTAATTAGCAGTCTCTCTCAGCTATCTATGTTAGCAGTTTTGATTAAATATTACTTAATGGAGTGGTGAATTTATTACAAATACACTCAGACTTACAGTTAAATGTTTTATTTTGGCAGAACTAAAAAGCAATTGATTGGGAAATTGCCTGGAATGTAATCACTATAACTAGACACCTGTAGCAGACAACATATTAGCATTGTCTGCATTTCTTACTGATTGACCTTCCCAGTGCACCTGCTTTTAATCAAACACTAATTAACACTGATCCTGATTAGCATCTGAGAGCTTGCCAATTAAGTGGTTCTAGAATACAGAGAAAAGGTAAGATGAGGAATGGAAGTTACATTACAGAGAGTGGACTTCTGGTATAATCGAATGTGAACTCTTGTTTACAAACACAACAAAGATATGCTGTATGTAGTATGTTTGCTACAGATGTCTAATTAAGGTAAGCAAGGTTATTTAGCCACACTAGCAGCTCTGTGAGATTAATACTCATTAACTCACTAAACAACTAAATCTCTGGATGGAATTTAAAAATGTTGCTGCATGTGATTCCCCATCTCTCTCCCCCTCATTTCCTGTCATTGCTCTAATGTCAAAATCTGTATCAAAGGAATACAAATGCGCACCAATACACACAAAAAATATTCCTTACATCAGACATTTCAGAACATCTCAAACTCAATTCAACTGTACTTTGAGCTGAATGTTTGGATGAATGCTAACCATCATTGATAGCCAGCTATTGTTAGCAGAAAGCATTTGTGTTGGGTGCCTGAGAATGACTTTGCCAAAAATCTGTATCTGTACTCAGAAGGGCGGGGCTTAAACCAGACATGGGTGTGACCAGAAATTAGTTATTTCAGTAATAGAAATTTACATGGGTTGGTTCGAAATTTCTACTGGTCAACGTCAGCAAAAATAAGGAGCTGATTGTTGATTTTAAGAAGATAAAGACACACATTCCTGTCTACATCAGTGGAGCTGAGGTGCAGCAGGTGAATAGTTTGATGGTCCTGGGAATCAGCAACACAGAGAACCTGACATGGTCATCTTACATCTCCATGCCGGTGAAGAAAGCTCATAAATGACTGTATTTCTTGAGGAAGCATTAGAAGCGCAAATTTCCATGCCAAGTTCTTGTCAGCTTTTACAGAAGAGCAATAGAAAGCAGGACCGGAGGGCTCTGCAGCTGGGGATTTAAACTGCTCAGCAGATCATTGGTACCCATCTCCTGAGCATCAGTGATATCGGTGAGGTGAGGTGCCTACGCAGAGCCCAAAGGATACTAAAGGACAGTACCCACCCAGCCACAGCCTGTTCACCCTGCTGCCATCTGGGAAGAGATGTGGAAGTTTCTGCTGCCGCATGACCAGACTGCAGAGCAGCTTTTCCCCCCAAGCTATCAGACTCTTAAAATCTTAAATTTATCCTCAGCACTGCTCCATTGATTATAGTTTATTTCTGTTTAGCATTTTTATATTTAATTCTGTATTAAAGCATATTTTCTGCTATGTAGCAGAAGGGAGTTACAAAACTGCATTTCACTCTATAGCTTGTTATATTGTGACAATAAAGCTACCTACCTATATTTATTAAAAAAACTATTTAAAGTAAGTAAATTAAGTACATTATCTCTAACAGATACTCATTTCAAACGAGAACCTGCTCAACCCTAGTGGTTAGTCTGTTATTGTAAGTATGCTTGTAGCAGGTTTAAATGATCATAGATCAGGGGGTTTCTGACACTGTGGGACCACCCTCTGACAAAGTCGAGACAACTGCGAGAGAAGAAGAGAAGGAGTGCAATTCTGGAAGGAAATCGCTGCCATCAGGGACTTAGGGTTTTAAAAGTGCATTGATTGCCTGCAGCTGCTGGCCTCGTTGATAAGCTGGCCAGACTACAATAATTATCATCTTGTTGTTTTTAGAACACCAGCATACACCTGTCCCTTTCACCTCAAGCAATATCGTTGTCTACACATTTACATGTATACTTACACTGTCACGCTCTGCCTCTCCTACTGAAAATACCTTCCTGCGTGTGTGTAGAAAGCAGTATTAATCCTTTTATTTTCACACCGACACAGACTTCATGTTCCACTCACCTTAACACAAGTGTGTTTTTAGCAGATTACAGATCAAAACAGACAAGCAATAGCAAGTATGACCTCAGCCAAACCTAAAATGTCTCAATTGATTTCTAGCCCAGGTGCACAAGTGCCGGTGATGATTACCTCAACAGCCTTAATGTCAGACCATCCTCTTCACACTAGCCACTCCAATCACTGTGCTTTCACTCTCAAGGAGCAGTGGGATGGTCTCCTGGATCAGGGCTAACAGCGCACTCCTCAAAAAAAGAGGGCAGGCTTTAGCACAGAGGTCTTTGGATGACTAAGCTATGACGAAAATCAGTGCCCCACGTTGGGCGCCAACTGGAGGCTTTAGAGAAATCCTTTGCTGGCTGTTAAGTGGCCTCTCTAGAGAAGGAGGAAGGGCAGATCTCAACTCCAGGGCACTGATGTGGCAGGAGCCGTGCTGGTTTTCAGCCCTGAGCCATTTGGGACCAGAACTCTAATTGGTATGCAGGTAATGCATGAGCTGAACATTACAGGGTATGTGTTGGGCTGATGTGTGTGTGTGTGTGTGTGTGTGTGTGTGAGAAAGGCCATGATACAGAGGAGAGAACATTTCTCAATCATACCCTAGCACATGTAGCAAGACAGCAACGGGGAGCCTAAAAGACTGTGAAGGAAATCAAAGTACAAAAGAAAGAGGTGAGAGACGCAGGGGATGAGAAATGCATTTGCTTCTCTAGTGCATAACTTGCAAAAGCCAGAAACAAAGGGGCAGCATCTCAAATTTGAAAAGGGACTCACCTGGGCCTGGTGTGCCCCGTGCACATAAGTCAGAGCAGCAACCAGTCCTTGGGCAATATTTTTTACAGCAACATCCATGCAGCACAAATCTTCATTTATCCACTCCCTACACATTTGACTTTACAGATTCCCCCCCGCTTATTTGCTTTGATTATTTTTTGTTGTAAATAAATTACTTTGTTATTTAGTATACCCACGTTTCCCAGTTTTGTCCTAAGAGGTGTTGACAGCACTTTGAACAGTGGTTATTTTTAATATTATTAATTTTTATTCAAGTGGGGCTCATGCATACAATGTATCTGTATTGTATATTGTAACAGTTTTAGCAGTATCATCTGTTTTTTTTCCTGATATCTGATATTTTGAGAAATATGCTTAATCATTTTCTTTCCTAGGATAAGATGAAAAGATTGATATTGATTGATACTCCCATGTCTGTGCTTTTACTGGAGCTATAATCAGGAGGTGATTCTTCTAGCTTAGCATAGAGACTGCAAGCAGGGGGAAAAGGGCTAGCATGGCTTTCTACTAAGGTAGAATACCTGCTTAGCTTCTCTAAGGTAATTTACTGACAATGTCTGCTGACTCTACACAAACAATAATGAACATTAAAAAAAAACAAAGGTAGGTGCTGTAACAGGTTGTAACCAGGCCATCAGTAAATCAGTGAGTCAGAAAATTAAGATTTTTTTCACTTTGTAGACAGTCAGGCCTGCTATTTTGTTATGCTACACTATGCTAATCACCCCCTGGCTCCTGGCTTTATACCTAATTCACAGGGGCCAACGGGAACTGAGGGAAAGACACGTCTGCGTCAGTAGCCTTAAGAGGGTTAAAACATTAAATTTAGCTTGAATTAATCTATAAACATTCAAAGATGAGAGGGAAAATAAGGGAATTTGCTTATAGCTAATGTGTAGTCAGTACACTGAATGAAATTAACACAGACTGCAGAAACAGTCAAGTGGTCAAATTCTTGCAAGTGATATAAGACGAAAATTTGCTTTGCTGTCTGTTTGAACACGCCTAATGCATATTTTCTGTTCCACATTGTATGAGAATTAGCCTACATGAATGTAAGTGCCATTCATCCTGTCTTATGTTGTCAGTTATCAGTGATGTCCCATTAAATTTAAAGCTGTATTTGGAGTTTACAGAAAGCAGTATAATATGATTATAACCCTAATTACTTTAATGTGATGGAACGATGTTACTGGCTGTAATAAAAACAGAATGTGGCAAACAAATGAGTAACTAGTTTCTTCATATTCTTCATTAAACATGCTGCTGCTTTTCAGGCACTCCAGCAACAGATGGCCTCTCATATTTTTGTTTGGAAAGGGAAAGTGGTATGTGCAAGTACACACACAATGCAATATATATTCCTCTTTCACTTCGACATACTACACACGCTCCAGGAGCGTCAGTTACCTGATGTAAGTAGGTCATGTAAATTGCAGTGGCTGCTTCCTGGTTTGGATATTTTTACTCTGTACACACAGTTGCACAGTGCAAAGTATCCAAATGTCAATTTGGGCTGTTCCGGTTTGGACAGAAATGAAGGGATGGATCAAACGGAGGGACTGAATGATGCACCTGGCCCATTGGTCTGTGCAGACACAGATGTGCCCCAAATACCTAATGCAGACCATTCCAGCATCACATTATCCAGAAACTGTCCACAGCTTTCGGTTCCTGTCAATGGTTTTTCCTCTCCTCACCTTCACCCCTTGCTGACACACTGACAAACGCAAACTCATACAACTCATACAAGCACACTTTATGACCAACTGTCACACCCACGCAGTCCCCCAAAAAGTATTGCAATTACCTGACATCAGGATCCCTGAGCTGCTCTGAAAGCAGCCTACTACGTTCAGGAAGTGAGCTCTATCTGAACCAACTGTGAGTCCACTTTATTTACTGGTTTCAAAATGGCCTCCTGGTGAGTGGAGTCTTCTGTGGGAAGAAATGTGGCACTAGAAACTAATTTTGAGTGACTTAGATTTAAATTTAAATTTTTTAACTTGAATTGAATTAAATGTTTTATTTTGGATCTACATTCCAATAAACTTTATGTAACTAATATTATAAAATGGAATTAATTTGCTCTGTATTTGATGAAAATTAATTTTTTTATGTATATACTTCACACACTATCACAATCAGGTCTCACAGTTTAATTTCAAGTTTCAACAGTCATACAACCTTAAGGAAAAGCAACCGAGTGCTGATTCACAGAGCTAATTGAAGCACAAGGACGGGTTGATACAGACTTTACACATAAATGTTTAGTTTGTCATTTTTATGTTGCTTAACTGTTTATTTTGCATGTTAGCCTGTTGAATTTGGCACTAGCATGCTTTGGCTTGCGTCTACTGTACACACTCTGGAGCGGCAGTAGTAGTAGTTATAGTAGAAGAATTTAATACTGAGTTAGAGTCAGTTTTGTGGAACTGCAATGCTAATTTTCGCTCAGCTTATTTGTCACCATACAATTAAGCTCCTTCTGCTTCGTGATGATATGTTTGTCTGATGCTGCAATATTTACATGTACCTAATCCTACTGGGCAGTTTATTTAAAGACAGAAGGAGAATTTAGTATAATTGTGATCTGTCAACATTATAAAGTCTGTGAAATGAAAGAAATGTCTTGTCTTGCTTAGAGTCACTTTTTACTTGTGATGAATAAAAGATTACAAGCATTTAAAGAAAATATTTTCATAGCCAGGATGTTAACTGGACCAGGTTTTTGAAGCCTTTAACGTGCATGAAATCAAAAAAGTTTTTCATTAAACCTAATACCACAGAAACTTTAATACTAATTTTAAAAAGACCAAAACCCTTCTTAAAATTAAGCACCAAATACATATCCAATGAAATGGAAACATAAATGGAGAGTTTCTTGTGTACTGAAGTTGTGTCAGCTGTGTTGATGTAGCTCCTGGGTCACAGTGGTCATACTGGCTTACTTCCTGTGGATACCAAGACTTCCCTGCTGCTACAGGCCTCTTGGCTTGACTGAAACATGATGCTTGTCCAGCAATCATGTCCACCTCTGATAGTTTCTCAGGCTGTGAGGAGGGTCTGGTAGGTCCAGGAACACCTCAAACACGATCTGTACAGTTACTTGGACATTTTACTGTTAGGTTTTATCAGAGCCAACCACTTACAAATGCAGATACATTTGGTCTTGGATGAAGGAGAAGCATGTAAGTGTGTGGTGATCACAGGACTAATGTCAAGGTGGTATACAGTATGAAAAGAGGAGGCCAAAATGACAGAACATTTAGTGACCTGACACTGCAGTTGTATAATTCTTGACTGTATGTTAAATACATAGCCTACTATGTATTTAATTTCTAGGCGATCTGACCATAGTTACTGTCATTGAAATATTTTGGCTTTGTATAAGGATCACTTATACACAGTGTTGATGTAGCCTGCCAAAAGTCTGGTGACATTTGTGTTTATTTTAGTATTTATAGCAATTCTAGAAGGCATGCTCTATCTCCATTTTGAGCACTGAAAATACTTTTCCTTCTATTTTTTTTTTGTCATTCTGTGTTTCTGTGACTATTCTCAGTAATTGCGCCTACCATGCTCTGTATGTAGAACCATGGGATTACACAGTGGCGATGGCTCAGCTTCACTGAAGACTGTTCTAGATGCAAGAACTGCCACTGAGCCTGAAATAACATTACAGAAAAGATTCACACACTGAATTAGAATGCGTTAGTTTCAGCATATAAATTGGCAACTAATACACACACACACACACACACACACACGCTTTTTAAGTAACTTTCAACATGTCTGATGAACCTGTTAAATCTGTTACCACCTCTTTCAAGTTAAGGCAAGGTTGGCAAATCTTTCAGGGGGGTCAGTTGTTGCGATGATGGCTAAGGTGACCATGGTCTAAGCCAGCTATAAGACAAGGAACATTCCACAGTGAACAACAGATCTGTTGCCATTTATCAGTTCACTCTCAAAGACCTTTGGGTGTAAAGGCAACTACTTTAGCATCTGATTCAGCTGTCACATACATTTTATTTAGGTACAACAAATCCAAAATAAAGCGCAGTGGTACTGGGGCCGATAATGTGCAATGAATAAAACTATTTACAGTTAATCTTGCACTAAGCAGCTAAGGGACTGGCTGGAGTAGAAAACAAGCTTACCTGTAATACAGTAACATAATAATGTCACATATACTGTGTATAAAGGTGGATAAAACATAGATAATCTTGATTTTTTAATGGGGTAGAGGAGCCTAGTATTTATTTTCATTCTTCACACACATTACACAAGACTAATAAGGTATGCAGAGAGTTCTTGAATGTTCTCCACTTGTTATGCTGTAGTTACACAGTAATATTAGGGGTGTGGACAGTATTAAAAGTATTTACTGTTCTCCCATCTTCTATAATCACACAGTAACAACCAGCTATCGGCTGATCTCCAATTTTTCGTCTGTGTGTACAAATAAGCAAGAAGGCATGTAAGGGGAAAAATGTATTGTTTTGTTTTTATTGTCTGTGTTACTCTTCTTCTTTTCTTTTTATCCTCCTCTGAAAAGATGCCAGTGATAGCCACATCATGCTACTACATCTTTTTTCTGTGGTTTTTGGCAATAAATGAAAAAAACAACAAATACAATAATTGTTACTGGTTAAGTGCAGCAAAGTTAACTTTAAATTGACTCCACTATCACACATAAAACATGCCTTCAAAACAATCACATTTAAAATAAGCGTAAAATTCGGATTAATGATAACAAGGATTAATTAGAACTAAGAACTAAGATTTTCTTTTCATATTCACCATTATTAGCTTATGCCTATGGTTATTACACTGTATAAATTAGCCTAGCGGCTAGCAGACTTTTCCTGTCCTCATAGCTTAACAAATGACATGTATTGTGGCTTTGTTGCTGGGCGCATGACGGAGAGACTGCATTGCAGCGTGCGCAGTTTGAAAGAAAACTGCCTTAACCTGACATTGCATGAGAGCGAACCGGGGCGATTTTCAACCAGACTAAAATCGCCCGAAATGGGCGGGACTTCATGGAACACGACTTGAATGATATTGTGACGGCCCTGCCTAGTTGGGTGCTTAACTGTGTGGTGTTGGGCAGTTTACTGGTTTCCTTTTTTCCCTGAAGGTATCATTGCACATAAGCCAGATTGGGAGCACCTGGGCCAGACGCTGTGGGAGGATAAATACTCCGGCCCTTTTTGCTCACGCTCTCTCTGATCTGGTCCCACTCCTGCCAGCAGCAGCCGCCGCCGCAGCATTCCCTTGTTTTGTTACATTATGTTTGTTACCAATCCTCAACACCCAAGCTAAATACTTGTCACTCATCACCACTGATTTCACTGACAATATTCAGAGGCAAACTGTCAGAGCTAACTAATAGTATGGTAGAAAGACTGACAGAAATATTTTCCTGGTTTGGTGGTGCATCGGCCAATCGCCCTAATGAATAAACCGCCCCTGGCCAACACCAACATTGTTGCAAGTAGTCTGGACAGCAGAGTATTGGCATTCTATTTTAAATGAACACCAAACAATGTGACACAAGACAAATACATAGCAATATTAAGTACAAATACTAATAGCTGCAACAGCTAATTGTTAAAACTTTATCAAGAGTAGTCTTAATATATCAGGCTACGCATCCATGCTGCTGATGAGGAGTCATCTGCTGTCCTCACAATACTGTACTGTATGTCTGTGGGTTAGTCTGGTCATAGCAAATGTGTAGTTATGGCAATGGTTACAAAAATAATAAATCATTTTTATCAAGAATAGAGGAAAAAATGTATTACACAGAACATTTGAATTTGACTGTAACTGCTGTTGAGACATACCACCAAGCTTTTATATTCAAAACAAGTTCCTGCTGAAAAAAAGCAAACTTTTCTAAGTGAGACTGTGTTTGTAATGCAGAGTGAGACCACATGACCGCTGGAGAGGGCAACAGCTATTGAGAGTATTTTGATAATATATTACACTGGACCTGTAACAGAGCTGCAATATTATCACTAATATTAGTATTGCAGTAACGCTAAGTGTATCTGTAACTCACAGCCTGACTTCAAACACACTGCCAAGCGGGCCAATACAGCTTTTGGGTATGAGCAAGTTAGCGGCTTGGTGTTAATCAAACTTACACAAACTTGCCAAGCAATTGACCGTTGCCACAGACACACATATCTGTGACCATCACAGAGCAGAAGGGGCTTTCTTGTAGTGAAAACAAATACGCTGAGCTAATGTTAGTGTTGCAGTATGAAGTTCCACAAAAAGCAATGTACCAAATCCAACCGACTACTGTGGATAATGGGCTTCAAATAAAGCTTAACGTTCATACAATTTCTCTTGACTGTCCCTCCGTATTAAATACTTCAACACTGCTCCTGAGTGTGTACAATAGATGATAGCCACATTAGCCTTGGAGCATGCTAGCACCACGTTCAACTGGTTAACATGCAAAATAATAGTAAAGCAACATCAAAATGCAAAATTTATAGATTCCAAGTTTGAAGCTGGTGTTGACCTATCCTTGTGGGTCAGTTTTGAAGCACACACACAGTTTTAGATAATTGCTGACTGTCGAAAAAGGAGCTCTGTAAATGTGCACTCTGTTGCTCATCCTCAAGGACCTTGATTTCTGTTTTGCAACTTGAAATTAAATTTTAAGGACTGAAATTGAATTGTAAGAAGCAAATTTGAACTGTGAGAACTGAATGTGAAAGTCCCTGCGATGGACTGGTGACCTTTCCAGGGTGTTTCGCCCAATGTATTGGCTCCAGGATAAGCGGTTGGCGGACGGATGGATAAATGTGAAATTATGTGAAAGAACTGATTTCAATTTCATATTACATTCAGTTTCAAGTTTGTTGGAATTCAGTTCCAAACCTACTCAGTTCTATTTCAAATTATACTATCCAGATTCAGTTTTAAAAAGCTATTATTTAAGTTGAACAATTCAAATTTAAATCTAAATTATTCAAATTCAATTTCTATTGACACAAATTTCTGCCCATACTCTTCCCCCATATGGAGGGCCAGTGTGATTTTCAGTGTTGCTGTGCCCATGGAGAAGCACCAGCTAGATCCTGGAAAACCCTCACTTTGATGGTCCATGTGTTAAGTTTAATTCATCTGCAGTTGTTCACACTGTATGATGAAAAATGCCAGTTGAGGTATTATTACCTAATTTCACTGTCTTACTTGTGCTAATGTAAATGTATGTTGACCCATGTGAGTTCATTTTTCCGGAGCTGATGCTGCATAATCGCTGTTAGCACTATGCCAGTGTTATGGTTGCATTGAATGAGGATGTGCAATGCAATTTAGCGCACCAATGCGTTGGCTTATTCCATCATCCAGCTTGTAAAATGGAAATTGAACAAGGAAGTCTAAAACCGGAAACAGAGACAGCTTGCCTTAAAAATAAAATGTCTGTGTTCTTAACAGTCAATTTAAGGAGAACTAAAGTTAATAAATAAACAAAGTAGTCTAGCCTTTATATTATGTAACATAATTTATAATTGTCTCTCTGTCACTTAACCATACATTATTTTTGATGAAATTATTATGTGCTATGATTAATGCCTGTGTAATGATACATTTGTATACAGATTCAGTTCAATTGTATTTATATAGCTCAAATTCTTAATCACAGTTATCTCACTACACCATTCATGTAGAGCAGTTTTAGACAATACGTTTTGTAATATTATAAGATCAGTATTTCAGAGGAGAGAAGTAGCAAAAGCATTACTGACCAACAAAACCCTGTTGCTGCACATTTATATCTATTCAAACATAATCCATCTACACTGAGAGACATTGGGGTTGAATATTTGAAACCCCCGATAAAGGGGAGGAGGCATCAATAACACAATTCTGAAAAGAAAGCCATTCCATAACCCCTCACATCTAATCACACCTCATCACTTCAGGACTCACCCTTGATCTTCAGTTTGTTTTATAAGTGTTTACAGAACACGTTTTCTAGGTATGATGAATGGATCTTTCCTTTTGAGAATATCTTTGGAGGTAATGAACAGTGGGTTTTTAGAGATAAAAGATGCTAAAATGCTTTCTAGAGCTGAGGGGAACTTCAGAGATAATTCTCAGTGGGTTCCTTTCACATTACACATAGTCATTTAACGCATGATTAGTCCAACTTTAACATGAAAAATTTGATTAATGCAACTTTAATATAAAAGATATCACTGAAACTTTAAATATGAAACATGATCAGTACAACTTTATTATAAGAAAAGAAACAAAAGCTCTAATTGTCTTCCTCTACGCAGCCTTTTCTTCCTATGGTAGGTCAAAGCCATTGCACAAGTATATTGCAGGTAAGTATTTTTTTATCACTTCAGATTGGCAAGTTTATGCAGCAGTATGATGAATGGATCACAGAGTCTTTGGTTTATAATGTTGATGCTTGTTTATGCCTTATCTGGTTATGCAGCAGTTTCCTGCTCGTTTCCCTGTAACCCTACAACAAAGCTTTGAAGTCAGGGTGATTTTTAGAGTAATAATCAGTAACACCTATTTATTATCTGAATGCCCTCCTTCCATCCACCCTACCAGCCTCCTGCAGTGGTGCATATGCTGCATTTTCACCCGTAACCAATCCCAGTGATTTGTCAGCCATGTGCAGCCAAGAGAGTCGAATCTGCTGTATCTGACAGCTGACAACAGTGACTAAGTGCCCAAACATTTGGTATCGACAGTTTCCTCAGGGCAGCTGCCTCTGATGGACTGGAAAAGGTAACAGTGTTGTCCTCCAGGGAGAGAAACCCAGGCCCACCCCTGTAACCCCACCCACCCGGAGAGGGTGTCAAGTCAATTGCCATGTTGCCTACTTGATTTTTTCAGCAAACTTAATTGGCATAGCAGCGTAATCCCTGAAGGGGAATTCCACAGATTGTGTGTGTATGTGTGTGTGTCAAATTCAGTTTTAGAGATCTACAGGCGCCAAATTAGAAAAAAAGGGTAAGGATAAGAAGACAGAGACAAATAGAAATATGCCTTCACTAGATTTTTCAGCAATGAGAGGGGTGTTTTTACATTTCAAAATATTTTTCAAACGGTCACAGTTTGAACAAGAGCACATGCATGCAATCATCTAAAACAAATGTTGACTTAAGTGTTATTGATTTGACTGCTAGGTGGCAGCGCAGCACGGGTGCTGATTGTGTGTGCATGCAGCCTTTTCAGCTGAGAGGACACTGCTCTGCTGTCCCTGGCCAATACAAACCAGATTAAGGGGGTAATCCTGATTTGACAGGCTTTATTATCTTTTATTTAGTAGTATCCGAGTTTCAGTCTCCACTGAGTTCCTGTCCCATGAGGCTGATGCACACTGTCCACAAAATCATTGAATGAAAACTGGATGTGATTACAGCATAAATTACTGACTGCAACGTAACTGAGAACACATTGATTGTCTTCTCCTTGCATTACACTTTATTGATTGACCATAATTCAGTTGCAGGTTTCAAGGAAATCAAAGTGGTCAATAACTAGGGGTAATCATACGCCTGCGGTCGATCCATAGATTGGCACAGAACTTCCATCTGTAAGAGAAAACCTCCATCTGCCTGCAAAATGCTGCTAAAGCTTGAGCGGTCAAAGAGAAACTTGAAATCAACACCAGGAGCCAGCTCACTCCGGATGACATTTTTGCTTGGCATATGTCTGATGTCTGCATTTGCATAAACAGATGAAGTGTCTCAACCTCTGTCTTTGCCAGCTCAAATATATACCTTAATTTCAAGGAGTGGTTGTTCCACAGAGGCGTGACACAAAATCACATCATTTTTACACGGCCTTGCAACTTCCTTGCAAATGCAACAGAAATTGCTCCTGTCCTTCACAAGTAAATATGCATCCTGCATTTCCTTGTCATCACATCCAATCTTCTTGAGAAGTGGCTCAAATATGACCACCCAACTCACAACAGTGGGGCATAAATCTGCCCCCGTCTCCATCTGTCTTCAAACAGGGGGCTTCCTCCATCTTCACGCCAGCGTTCATGGTCAGTTATGGCTTTTTACGGTCACTAACCTGCTTCTACTACATGCTGTAGTACAGCCTGTGGAGGACTTTATCGACAACTACACTCATAACTCAGGCTCTTGGTGGCTCAGAGGCTGTCATCTGTTACCACTTCATCCATCTCCTCTATGGAGCCCCGCAGGTGACCTGCAGATAAATCGCGTGTAGGGCCTTGCGAATGTCTCCAAGGACAAAATTAGATGTGTATGTACCTGTCAGCCTCATGAAATATGGAATAGGCCACTTCTTACTCGCACTGGGCTAAGCCAGGGGCTTACCTAACCATAAACCCTCGAGGACAACTATGCTAAACAGCATACCAGTCATTGAAATAACTGTCCTTCTGGCTTCCTGTGTTTCCTAGATGACATGCAATAGATACATTCTCTAATCGGCTGAGCACAACTTGTCATTACTGTAGATACAATAGCAGCAGGTGGACAACAAATGCTAATTCATGCCAATGTCAATTCACTCACTACACCTACTGAGGTAGATTACCTCAGCCATTTGAATATAGCAGCAGACTACTGTGGACATAGAGGAGTGCTTCTGGCGCACATCCCAGGTGTACATAGCCGCCAGCAGTCTCTGCTAGAGACGAGTGGTGTTTGTTTACTTTAAACCGCTCCACACTGAGGCCTCCACACTGATTCACTGCAGTATGATTTGGCGTGCTGGTGTGCATACCTTGATCAGCAAATAGTGTGGTGAGATGCACTCCTTTTGATGCCTGTCTCTGCACATGTCTCCCTCCCTCTGTCTCTCTGCTGAGAGCTGCAGAGCTCAGGAAAAGTAAGGGAGGAGCCAAGTATTTAAGGTTGAAGCCAATTCATCTGTGCATCCATCCACATGTCAGGGAAGCCATTACCATTGCAAACCTGTGGTGCAGCAGGTTTTCAGGAAGACTACCCACTTTCTATTCCCATCCTTCCTAAAGAGCATCATTTGGGATTTGGCAAAGGTCTGAGAACTCGAAGCACCAGTTCAGCTG
Organism: Lepomis gibbosus; assembly: GCA_029875015.1. Taxonomy (NCBI): domain Eukaryota; kingdom Metazoa; phylum Chordata; class Actinopteri; order Centrarchiformes; family Centrarchidae; genus Lepomis; species Lepomis gibbosus. Next base: position 3,512 of record JAPMOB010242429.1, on the reverse strand, counting down.
AGACCAGAGCTGGCTCTCATCTTGAAGACACAAATTTAATGAGATGGTTTTCTGTGCCCAAGCATGACTGCCATTAGCGCTGAGGGTTAAAGAATCCATTATTTGAAGAGGAAAGATGGACGTATATTGGCAATAAAATATAAACTAACACTGATACTGTGGGCTGCTACCAGACAGGTTAAAACACTGAAACAGCAATGTATAAATTATACACATTATTTCTATCACATGATTGTAAACAGACCTAATTACTACAATGGGGTTTTTAGTCTAGGCTCTACAGCTGATTACTTACAACTGATTAAAATCAATTATATTATCAAATGTATGCAAAAATGCTATACCAAAATACTCAGTAACTTCTTTCAAAAATGTTATTTACAACAATTTAAAATTGTTTTTTTTTTTATTACATCACCAACCAGCACTAGCATCAAGAGGGCCCCATGCCATAGAAACGAGGTGCTTTAAAACAAGGGTGTAGAATTAGGTAGGGTCATATCCCTACCAATATCTAGCAACTACTGAGTTGTCACTAGCAATAAGTTACTATAAGTAACTGTATCAAATACATTGACTAGACACGGTTAAGAGATCTTGTTCTCAAGATTAAACTATATAAAAGACCCAAATAACAGAACTGTTACTGGAAGCAATAAAAAAATTAAAACTGAAAATCAGCTCTCATACATACATCACACAACACAATTGTTTTCACACAGACTTATGTATTTAAAGAATTTACCCAAGCCAACATACAAACTAGTACGGTTTAGCATGGCTAAAAACACACGTAAGAATGTAAGAACATCACTATTTTACTTAAACATACTGTGTTTCTTGGCTAATGAAAATTCCAAGTTTTAGTCCCTCTCCGAACATAAAGAATCAAAATCTTTTGAACAAAGTTTTGACGTCAGTAGTTATTGTAATATAAAAACACCTGAAGTTTTGAAATTGTGCTTCAACCGTGTCACACGGCACTGTCTTAATGAATATGCGCTTTTGTTTCACTCTTTTCTTTATCATTTGTGTGGGAAAGTGTGAATGTTAATAATTAACCATAAATAACCATTTTGTAAAGGCTTTCACAATAGATTGGCATAACAATATTTTAAAATAATAATATATAATATAATAATAATTTTTACCTTTATTTTATCAGGCAGGTCTGTTAAGAACCAATTATTATTTACAATGATAGGGAACAGGTGTTGCAATCAACTCAAGAGTAAGTATAACATAGATCAACAGCATAGTTCTGCCAAGGATCAACCAAGCACACAGGTCAGCATGAAGCAACAAACATAAAAGCAATAAAAACACAAAGCCATGAAACAGTTATAATAAAAACACAGAACAAAGAGGAGCAGCACAATTATCAAAACATACAGTATAAAAAAGACTTGGCAGCAGACAATATAACACCTACACCTGACTGCTTTGCTGAACCTTTTGTTTTTATTTTTACTCTACCTTATCCCACACTATATGCTTTAAACCATTATGACACTGGTTTCGTATCCATAGGTTCTATCATTATAATTCCTGTTACAACTGTCACAGATTTGTTTTCTTTATTTAAGTGCACTACTTTATTTCAAGTCATACAAAACAACTTTAAGTGTTAATTGGAAATATAGTGGTGATCTAAACTTTCATCAAAAAAGGGAGTTCTAAGTGAAGACAATGAGATGGTATTTATAGGTTAACATTTTGCATCTCTTTTAGCAGAAAGTAAAAAAAATGAACAGCAAGAAACGAATGTGAAATTCACTGAGATGTTAGAATCCATTGTGAAAAACAAATACTTAACTGCTCACTGAATAGTTCTGAAACACCCTTGGAAGGTGTCATTTATTGTGACCTCTGAGGAGTCCTGTAGGTATTGCACAGGTATTGTGAGGCAAAAGGACAAAACTAAATCAGCTGACAGAAAGAACCTATTTACCAGAGGTGCATTAGATCAGCTGATTGTTTCTTTTTGCCTCACTAAATAAGCTTCTCAATATCTGTGTATCTGCCTGTGAAGACCTCAAGTATGAAACACTGCAATAACTGATGATGCCTAGTTGGATTCATAATTACTCAGTGTACAGATCATTCTTATTTTTTCACTCTAAGCCCTTTTATTCAGCACTATCACGTTTGTTGGATGTGGACATTTTCTTCTGGGTTTGAACTAGACTTACAGTATATCAGAGCGGCAAACAAGGCCTCATTAAAACCTTTTCAGACTGAAGTGCAAGTTAGAAATAGAAAATACACCAGCACACACAGAAATATACTGCATAATTATTTGTCAATATTTCATTTTTCTGACCTTTTGCGAGACCAAGGTCAGAAGACCAAAACTTTGTGTGGGAGTAGTTTCACTTTTCTACTTCTAATAGACCTCTACAAACTAGTTCAGCTACAATGTTTGATGTTTGATGATTAGCTTATCCTTTAAGTTGAAAGTCAGAATGTGAAATCTAACATTTCCAGTTAGAAAGACAAATAGAGTAAACCGTGTTTTTTTCATGTTCACAAATGTGGACATGTAGTAAACACATTTATTCAAATAAAAAACAAACTGTACCTGTGCAAGTGGCAACAACTACTCTATTTCCAACATAGGCCCAGAGAGCTGAAGGTCAGGGCTGTTTTTAGGTACAACCAATTCAAAAGCAGTGACTCTGCCAACTGTAAGCAGTTCACTGCATTTGGATGTGGTGTTTAGAGCAATTAGCTACTGTACTTAAAAAACATAATTTGCCCTAGTTGTGAAATGGACTATCTTTTTAAACAGAGCCCAGGACTTCCATGTCTGATGTGAGGGTTCTCGAACATGCCACCATTTAGGTTACAAACAAATACAGCCACTGATTGACCACTTTGGGTCAGAGACTCAAACATGATCTTCATGCCAGAGAGCTGGAGGTGAAGCTGGTGCAGGTCCTCATGTTGACCAGCTTCTTGCTGCTGACCTCCACATGCTGTTGCCGCCACGGTGGACGATGACGACGTCCGGTGCTGTTCCTCCTCGCACAGAGGGAAAAAGAGTCGGAGAAGCCAGACAGAGATGCGAACGTCCAGCAGGGTGAAGGTGCTTTAAAAGCTCTTTCCAGCTCTTTGGCCTCCAAGCTGGACATAGCTGTCACCAATGATCCACACTGACTATGGGAGGAAAATAAATGAGTAACGTAATAAATACTTCGGGTAATTAAAAATATTCAGATGACAGTCTATATTTATAGTGTGGTCTAAAGTCTATTTCAATTTATGCTGTGTGACCATAACCTTTAATTACCACAGTCACAGAAAACCCTCTCCAGTCTCGCTGGATTTCAAGTGCAATGAGGTAAACATGAGTAGCCAACCTTTGCATAGCTAGTCATGTCTGAGTGCACAAATGCACTGCCAGTCAAGCTTTATGCTAAGAAAGCTAACTACTAGGGGTGGGCATAGATTAATTATTTTAATCTAGATTAATCTAGATTAATTTTGAAATTAATCTAGATTAATCTAGA
>JAPMOB010242428.1:0-10684 GCA_029875015.1 Lepomis gibbosus | reverse complement strand
AACACACACACACACACACACACACACACACACACACACACACACACACTTTAGGTTTTAGTGTTTCAGGAACATCGTACTCCAGGTAAGACTCAAAATGTTTAAAAGCGAGGACATTTGTTAGAACTGAAAACATTTTTTTCATTTTACAAACAAGGGGACATTTTTTTGGGAAAGTGGGGAAATTTTAAAAACGCACCTTTTTTTTGAGTTTGAGGATATTTAAAGAAAGTGAGAGTGGAGCATTTTGTCCAGCCCTCATTTCTTTAAAAGGTCTGTTAGAAGAGTAAAAGTGTGCTTTCGTGTTAAGGTTAGACTTGGGTTTAGGAAATGCATTAGATCGGTACAGTATGTGCTACATCCCCCGAAACAAATCAAAGAACAACAGAATAAAAACTGAAGCGTTGGAGCCCAGTGTCAGCAGTATTCACGCAGCTAAACATGCTGCCTTTCTGTTGTTTTCTCCTCCATCCATCCCTCCGTCAGGTAGAGTGACCTTGTATTTCATTTACTGATAATTACATGGATTTATTCCACAGAGAGGCTTTAATTAGAATGCTAGAAATATTGATTGCCTCTATCATCTCCCTCCCTCCTCCACTCTAACCCTCCATCCATCCATCCGCCCCTCCATCAGCCCCCAAACTGTTTGAGAATCAGACAGAAACAGAGAAACCAGGCGAAGGGGGAGAGAGACGGAGGGAAGAGAAAACCATGGGAAGAGGGGTGAAATAAAGGTTTGGAAAGACTGCTGACACGAAGCACAAATAGTTTTACAGTGAAAGTTTAACATTAACTGTCATGTGAATGCAAAAATAAGTTTTATTTTCATATTCAAATGTATTGAATTACTCTTGTAAGTAAAGGGCGGCTGTGGCTCAGGAGGTAGAGCGGGTTGCCCCTCAATCAGAAGGTCGGCATGTCGAAGCGTCTTTGGGCAAGATACCCTGGTGGCTGTTCCACCAGTGTGTGAATGTTAGTGTCTGTTTGAGCACTTAGGCTCAGTGTATGTGAGTGAATGGTGAATGCAGACGTAGTGTAAAAGCGCTTTGAGTGGTCACAAAGATTAGAAATGGCGCTATACAAATACAGAGCATTTACTTTTAAAGGTTTGAAACCTGAATGACAAGAAAAACTTTGCATTCCAAATTGTTTAATCTGAATCTCAAAGTAAAACAGGCCAATGTTCCTAATGTCACACTAGTTTAAAGCTGCTACCAGTGTAGATTTTTAATTGTTTGCACTAAATATGCTACTACTTTGCACCTTTATCATTTGCACTGGATTAACACTTGTGTGTGTAAACACAATGCTTTAATTTATCGTATTTCTGGTTACGTTTTATTCTTCTTCATCTTATCCTTTTTATGTAAATAAGACTTAATCTTTTTAATATCTCTCCATTTTGGCAACTATTTTATTTTATTATAACTGGCTCAGGGAATGAACGGCAAACCACACATGCTGAAAGTTAACCACTAAATTTTTAGCTGCTAACACCACAGTTGCACTAATCAACAGAAGTGGGAGGAAAAATCAATTCTGAGATGCATCTCTGTGCACAGAGTCACAGTGTGTCTGTTAATAAAAGTCTGTAGTTTCCCCAACAGCTGGAAAAGCGAAGTTATGTAACGTTAACTAAATTAGTAAAGACGTAATCTTAATAAGCTCAGTTGTGTGTCATTACTAACTTACCTACAGCTCAGACTAAACTGGTGTACAGCTCAGCCCATTTGCCTCTGTGTGATTTCAAAAGGTGGCTTGTGGTGACAAACCCCAAGAAAATGCTCTACAACTCTGCAGCTCTGTGGAGCGTTTGAGCTCCAAATGTCTGGTTCAGTCTCGCTGTTTCCACCGATTTCTTCAAACAAGCTCTGATGAACCCACTGTGCACTACTACCTGCCCTGCACTAAAGGTCAGAGAAAGATCAGAGACCAGCTTGGAGCTTTAGCAGGTTACAGAGCCAGATACTTCCCTCAGGAGTTGTTGAGCTGAAACTCAATCATTCATCAGGTGACACAAACAACACGACAACAAACGAATAATAATAATAATGTTGCTCAGTGTCTGCCGGATGTGCAATTGTTTAGCAACTCGTCTACTTCCCTAATGTTAATAAAAGCAAAAAACAGTTTAACATTTTATGAAATATGCTGGAAGTTTGTTTACTGGCAGCTAAGTTGCTAAAAAAATAAGTAGATGGTCTGATTTTAGAGACTGGAGATCCCAAAGAAAATCCTAATCATTAATTGACAAGCTGATAATTAATTACGTCTAGTCATCATCATAAATGCATTGTGGGAATGGAAATAATCTGGTCTTGTGTATAGGGCAGGGAGGATAAAAGAAAACAGAGGGAGGGAGAATTAAACGAATGTTCAGCCGAGCTAACAGGCCCGCTGACTTTATTTTCTGCTGTCCGAAGCAGAAAGACGCAGCTCAGTTTTGATGTTTTGATTAATTATTTTGGTGCCAATCCATTTCTGCTTCCCTCCATATTTAATTAAAATATCATTTTAAAACATAATTAAGTTTTTAATCCGACTGCGAGTGAGTCTCCAGCAAAGCAAAGAAGACTCCTCTCGCTCGCTTTTACTTCCTCTGTCTCACTCTATCTGCAAAGTGGAAGCCGCCTGCGGCCTTCTCTCTCTCTCTCTCTCTCTCTCTCACACACGCCTAACCTTGTGTAACACCTTTCAGTTGCTAGTAAGGTAAAAATGTTGTGATTTCTTTTATAGTGTGTGTGTAGACCCTTCCTGACCTGGGCTGTGCTGGATTCGCTTGTGTGTGTGTGTGTGTAAACACCCAGCGTGCGGCCCGGCGGCTGCTGATGGCCGAGCTAATTATGCATGAAATCAAATATGATTTAAAAAACAACTTCACAAGAAATTCTTTCCATGCTATGGCACAAACACACACACACTCAGCAGGAGAGAGAGGCAGATGATCGTGATGATTGAGTGTGTGTTTTTTGTACAGATCCGTGAGTGTTAGTGTGCATGTGCCTCGGCGTTAAGTGTGTGTAGACGGAAGAGGGGGAAGCGTAACAACAAAAGATGAGCTGTGTGGTTTCACATTTGCTCTGTTTAATAGAAACAGTGGTTGAAGTGCTGCTACTCTGGATATTTTCTTCTCTTTTTGCCTTAAAAAGACATCAACACAAGCTGCAGGCCAACACGGTGATAGACCTGCACTCCTGCAGACAGTTTATAAGCGGTGGGGATGGTCGCTGATTGGCTAACGTGATGTTCACTCACATATGGACTAGTTTGTGCACAAACCTGCTGAAAACAAAAGCATGACGTGTTTGTGTGGAGATGTTCACACTCTTCAAATCACAAATGTGAATGTACGCAAACATATAAGTTCAATGAAACGTTATTTTTCATATCACCTTTTAATACAAACTTTACTGAAAGATTTTAGACTTATTTTACTTTACTAGTTTTGTTTATTTCATTTTAGCCGACTTTTCTTTTCAAGTCTTTGGTACACAGGAATTTGTTTTATCTTTCTATCCTGGTCCAGGTTTTGTCTTTTGTTTCCTTTAAACTGCTGTTCTCTTGTGTGAAGCGCGTTGAGCAGTTCTTTGCAAATAAACATTATATACATCATAATCCTGGATACTGTTTACTTTTACTCCATAACTTTTCAGAAATAAGTATTTTTGTATATGATCACTAGGGCTGTGCACTATCTATCATTTGACGATTATAATTATGCTCGTTTATTGTGTTATGTTGTAAATTACTCACATTACCATAAGGCAGTGATTCCCAAAGTGGGGGTCGCGAGCCAGAGAGGGGGGGTCTCAAGTTGATTTCCAGAAATAAAATAAAAATTTAAAAACGATTTAGAAATAGCATATGTTTGCCATGATTGTAACACAAGATAAAACTAGTGGCTGAATTTAAAATAAAACCAAGCTAATAAATAAAAAGGGAACAGCTCTTTTGATTTTCTTTGACCACTCTGACCCCTGAGGTCATTGCGACAGATTTACAACATATTAGGGACAGAATCAGGTGTTATTTTGTGTTGTCAATATGCTCGTGTTTGGATACGCCAATGTTTATATACGTTTATAGTGGGGGGTCGCAAGTCACTTGCATCGCTACTTTGGGGGTCGTGGGCTGAAAGTTTTGGGAACCCCTGCCATAAGGGAACGACGCTTTGCACCGCGGTGAACTTAGTCTTACGTTGGAACTCGACATCTATCAAATGTCCAATGTAAAATTAATATCCAACTTTGAAACTAACTTCCCCGCGGCCTGTTACGCCTTCCACAGGTGGCGTATGTGCAGGGTAGAAATTTACATCAAAAATAATGGACGAGCCACACAACACGATCCGGCAGTGCCAGCCGTGATGTGCGTGTCAGTCAGGTAATGTTAAATGACTTACCCACGGACATACAGCTCACTTTATGGTCGCCAAGACACTCTGGTAGTTGTGATATTAGCTATAAAGTTAGTAGCAGGAGAGCTGAGAGTGTCGCTGTCTGGAGCTGCTGTGCTGTCTCGTCCTCTCATATCAGCTCTGCAGCAGCAAGTAGCGTCAGTTTGCTAATCCACAACCTACCTAACATTAGTTACATTACTTGCTGTGTCTTTGTTTAACATTACTCTGTATCATGGTATTTGCCTTTGTGTTTGATTTCTCCAGAATCGCTTAAGTTATTCCACCTTTATAATGCAGAGAAATATCCCGAGTTAGAGTTGGAAATGCCCTATGTCATTGGATTCACAAAAAATGTTCTATAGATTTTAACGCATCGGTGATACTAGACAAATAAACTAACTGTATAATAGGACATTCTGCATAAGAGTAATAACACTTTTGATACTAGAGTACATTCTGCCGATAACGCTGAAAGCCAGCATTGGTGTGGTCAACAGGGATCCACAGGATCCTGCAGTACCTGTACATAACTGCAGCAGTCGAGAAGTTAAAGCAGCGGATGTTTGCAAAAACAAGATTTTTAGTGGGTGTTAAGATGATTTTTCTATAAAATTAGAATAACATTTGATATGATGGTGATGATCCTCCTCAAAGTCCAAGTGTTGTAGCCTCATCAAAGGTGACACTTCTGATTTCTCTGCAAAAAAATAAAAACTACCTCACGCCTGGCTGACTTCAGATCATTAAAAATGCAGCGGCTCCTCCAGAATCAAATTACCTTGAGCCATTTCAAAGGCCTCTCAAATTCATCACCGTGCACTGTGTGGTCTCCAAAACAAGCAAATTAGATGTGGCGTTTATTTACGTGGTGGGTGGCAGAGGGGAATTAAGATTTTGGGGGGTACGTTACAGGTAATTAAGGTCCATTCTGCGTAATTATCAGCTATTAGATGTAATTTGACGGCGAGCGTCTGGGACTAAAATCAATGTATGACGTGACAAAGAGAGGAGAGCGAGAGTCCTACAGTTTATTTGTTCTACTTCTCTCTCCAACTCCACCTCTTTTTACTCATCCTCCCCCACCTCCTCTCGCTCTTCTTCCGCCTCCTACTCCTGCCTGGGCTTTCCGCTTTGTTCAAGGGCACCATTCCAGTTATTTTCAATATCAAAGATGGAACATAAATCAAAACTAATGCGTGACACAGCGGCTACTCAACCTCCACTGACAGATACAGAGAGATGGTGGAGAGAGAGGCAAAGAGGAAAAAGTAGAGGGGAGAGGATGGAGAGCAAAGAAAGGTGGAATCGGAGGTAGACGGGAGCGACAGTAGGTAAGACGAGTGAGGAAAAAGAAAAGGAAGAACACGCATCAGTCTCATTAAATCATATTTTGTAACTGTCTCCAAACAAGCAGCGAAATTATTTAAATCAGATTCCAAAACAAATCAACTTGTTTCTTTAGTCTTTACAAAAAAGAATGAATGGTAACAGGTGGTGGATGGATAGTAAGTTCGTTGCTTTTCACCCAGGAGGCCAGTGTTCGGTTCCCATTTTATTAAAGTTACATAGCATTAGTAAAGTTAGCTTTGTAGCTTAGCGCTAGCTGGCTATGTATATTAGTCTTAAAGGCATTGACAGCACCCCCCACCATGTAGCCCCTTACCCTGACCTTCACAAACGTGTGCGCCTAAACCTAAGTCAGTGATTGTATGCATGCCGACCGGTGAATCTCACCTTCTTTGTGTTGCTGTGGCCTCCACGTGTTTGTGTCATGTGACGTAGGCCACTTGATTTCCAAAACGTAGGTTCAATTAGGAGTTTGAAATTACCGTTTAGGAAGGCATAACGCCAAGGGTAGGGGCGCTATTGTAGGATCTGCTCATATGGGTCGTATTTGGAGGTTGGTTAAAACGACCTTTGTTGTTGTTTAGGTTGGACTTATTGGATCTGACCTGCATATTATTTTTTTTTGTAAGAAAATTTGACATTTCGGACTCGATAACAAATGATAATAATAATGCAATAGTGCATGGACAGAGAGAAGGACTGAGGGAAAGGAAAAGTAGGGGATGGAGGTAGCAAGGAAGATAAAGAAAGAGACGAGCGAGGAAGGAAGAGAGGAAGGACGATGAGAACAAGGGACAGATGGAAAGTAAGTGAAGAAACATTAGAAACAATCAAAAAATAAAAGAAGAAAGAATAAATACATAAGAGAAAGGAGGGAAAACATATATTAAAAACAGAAGAAACAAACAATCAAAAAGAAAAGAAAAAGAAAGAATACATAAATAAGGGAAAAAAGAAAGAGCCCATCTTCACTCTTTCTGACAGAAATGCTTTACGGCTGTTGGCATCTGCCACAATGTGCCGCCATCGCCCCCGAGGGTCTTCTTCACTGGATTATTATGGTTGCCACAGTGACAACGCCACACACCAGCTTCAGGGGGAATTAAAAAAAAAAAAATAAACAGGCCCAAACTAGCAGGGGGGCCCGTTCGCTCGCTCCTCAGCTGGGAGCAGATTCTGATCTTTTTACGGCCTCGTTAGTCGGGATGGAAACCCAGTTCAGTGAGATCGCTCGGATGGAATTAGCAGCTGCTGCAACGACACCTGAGAGGGCGTTCGTCACGGAGAAAGACCGACGTGAGACGACGGCGTCCCCGTGAAGCCGATAAACAACGTCCTCAAGGGTGGGATCAATGTCTTTGGACATTTTCAAACACATTTGGGAAATACTGTAAAATCAAAAAACATATTTTCAAGTGGTGTTTAATTAACCAGCCACCAATTAAAACAACACAGGGCTGCAACTAATTACTGATTATTAATCTGTCAGTGATTTTAAAATTTATAATATCGTTTATAAAATGTTATGAAAGGGTGGATTACTGTGAATCAAATTAGGGACTAAAGTATAGAGTAGCTCAGTTTTTGGTCGTTCAAAAAAAATACTTGTTAGAGGGGATGCAATGTCAATATCCACATAGATATTACACAAATCAAATTACAGTGCAGGTATTGGTAGCAATAACTGTATTAAAGTTGTACTGGACATTAGTATCAAATATTTACATCCAAAGGAGAATAGAAAAAGGAATAACATTTTAATTAATTAATCTTTTGAGGCTTTTATATTGGTAATGTTGAGATTACGGCCACAGTGGCACCCTCATTATCATTCGTTCAATGTCGCTAAATTTATTTTGCATCCTAACATACTGCCCCCCCACTGTTCATGGGCTTGGGTACATCTTGCAGGCACATGGAGTTAAAGGAGATCTATTACGCTTTTCCACATTTTATGACTTATCTACAATGTTATAAAGTTGGATGTTCATGTTAAAAATGGCCAAAAGTTCCAAAAAATGAGGTTAAAGCATTTATAAGACATCACTGTGAGCAAAACCCTCAGGTTTCCTCCTGTTCTGAACTGCTTTTTTTTACCAACGGCTCCGGTCTATGTAATACGGAGCCGGTGTTCCATATATGGTCATGTGCTCCCACACTAACGCATGGCAACGCTCAGTCTGCCTGTTCTGCCCAGCAACAACAACAGCCTGGTAACATGCTTAAGATCTTGGCCAATGAGAAGACAGTGGGCTTTGAGAGGGGGGGCTTAAAGAGACAGGAGCATCTACAGCTTGTTTCAGACAGATGCTGAATGAAAGCCCACATGAAGAATCAGTATAAAGGAAAAAAATAAAAAAATTTAAAACTCTGAATCATGCAACGCTGCCATACAATAGTCACTACAATATAGGCTGGAAATATAGACTGGAAAGCAGTTTAATAGGTCTCCTTTAATTTCCAAGGATGCCCACAACCAACTAACGCTCTGAAGGAATATGTGGGGCAGCCATCATATTTACACCACTGCAAAACAAACCAGACCTTGTTTTCAGTAACAATTTAACCCTTATACAGATACTGTGTATTTGTGGGGAAAGTTGTTTCCATATTTATATATGTTGTGTATCTATTTACTTTCCTACTAGCCTGTATGTTAAAGCTATATTAGTTTGATTGGCTTTGTTGTCATTGTTTAGTTGTCTTATCTTATTTCAGATTTGTTCTCAGGTTTCATGAATTGCGCAAATGGAGATCATGGTGCACATTTTGACAGTCTCTCCTCGAAGGCAATCACAGTATTGTTTACATGAAAAGAGATGGAAGTTATAGGCTTAGGAATAAAAAAATAAAAAAACACAGTGTTCAAGTTAGAGAGTTCAAACCTCGCCCACTTTCACACCTCCACACACGTGGCCAATCACTGTATAACTTTGCATGATTGTCGAACTGTCTGTTTCGGATAATTACAATTCAGATTGAGGTCTCCACTTCTGCAGTAGAAAAGCAGGGCTCTCAGACAACCAGAGTCAAATTTCTTGTGCGTGTCAACGAACTGAAAAGCAAGTCTATCACCGAGCTGAACATACACAGAGCAGAGAGTGATTATTGTCCCTGGACGGGCTTGAGTGTTTCAGTTCTGTCTCTTCCGCTAAGAGTCGGCCAGTCAGATGGCAGGAGAGTCGACCGGAGGGCACTATTTGATATTTAATATTTAATACGCTCACCTCGTCTCAGAGACGGTGTGTGTGTGAATGAAAGTGTGTGTGTTGGAGAGAGAGAGGGTGAAACAGAGTGGGTGTTGTCTCTCTGTCAGTCTGCATTTCTGGTTTGTCTGCAGGTCATTTAATGATTTTACATACAAGTGATTTATCATAATATTTCCAAGACAATCTTCTATTATTCTTTGCCTTCATCGCTCGCTCGTTCGCTCCCTCCCTCTCTCTTTTTCACACACACACACACACACTTTCAGTTTCTCTCTCTCTGCAGTAGCATCATCTAACTCCACGGTCAAAGCGGAATAATTGTCAATGAATATTTAACAAGGTTTCAGATGGAGGGATAGACATCATCCCCTCTCTCTCTCTCTCTCCCCCCGTTCTCTGTGATCCAGGCAGAGGTTAGCGATACGGCGTGGTCAGTGGTGCGTACAGCAGCCAGTGGATTAGTGGAGGGGAGATGATGAAGTGCAGAATAAATACTAAATAAACACCCTCTGCTTTCGCTCCACATACAGTAACACCGCCCAGTGCTGGCGGCCATTTCTCATCGGCCATTTTGTGTCCTTTTTGAACCCCGTCTTCACTGAGTGGAATCATTACACCGGAGGACATCATGAAATTGTAATTAACCACCAGCAGCATTTGTAATTTTTAATCCGGTGTTGATCTGCCATGAGTGTGGGAAGTTTAAAATATTCAGAGCGGCCCGGCGGGGAGAGTCTGAATGCGTCCGAGGGGTTACAGGTTCAACAGCCACATCAGCAGCATTGAGTTTGAGCAAGAGGTGAGAAGCAAAGAGAAAGCACTCCAGAACCAAGCAGCCCTGGAAGCAAACGCGTGATGTGCCATGGACACAACTGAGCGACGGCAAAACGGAGACTCATATCTTTACTAAGTGCCATTTGTGAGCTGAAAAAAAAGCTGCAAAAGACGTACAAATAGAGGTCGGCTAGGTGAGGTCGATTAACTACGAGAGTAACAGGCTGCAGACCTTGAAAGCAAAACAGTGAGCTGAAAGATGCTAAAACTGCAGAGTTCATCACTCGCCGCCTGTCATTCTCATTAACACTGTTTTAAACAAGTGGAATCTTTTTTAACATCATTCTGTCTCTTACACAATGTTCACTTACCAAAGGGAACACTATGTGTTTAAATCCTCTCATGTTTTAACGTGTTTTAAGAGTTTATCACTTTGATCAGTCACTTTTCAGCAGAAGCATCGGTACGGCCAAGTCTACTAAACTTTAAATTTTCAAGATAGGCATTTTAACAAGACTTTTCACAGCATTTACTTAGTGGTGTTGGAACCTGGTCTCATCCCAGGGTGTCAAATACCGACGCTTCGAGGAACCCTGACAAAGCCTTGATATTTGACGCACAAGATGCCCTTCTGCGTTCATATGAAGCACCCTGGGCTTTCAAGTTACTCCAGCCGCTGTAACATATTGTACTTATTTCAAACCAAAACATGATGTTTTCCTAAACCTAAACAAGACGTCTTGGTGCCTAAAGCTATAAAATCCATAATATTTTCCCAAACCTCTTTACCTTCAACTCAAAACCCCGATCTTTCCCTAAAGCTCACCAAAACCCTGATCTTTACCTAAACCTCACCAAACCCTGATCTTTCCCTAAACCTCACCAAAACCCTGATCTTTCTCTAAACCTCACCAAAACCCTGATCTTTCTCTAAACCTCACCAAAACCCTGA
>JAPMOB010242415.1:0-14001 GCA_029875015.1 Lepomis gibbosus | reverse complement strand
GATATATATCGTATCGTGAGCTGAATATCGTGTATCGTATCGTATCGTGAGATTAGTGTATCGCTACAGCCCTACTGAGAATCATCACGTTTTTAAGTTTTCTTCAGAATCAAAAGTAATCCAGTGACTCTTGTCTGTGCATCCATGGGCACAGTACAAACAGAAGTTGCTACTAGCCAATTTAGAGTTCTTTCAATGGTGCCAATTTGACAAAATGTAAATATAGGCTTTAAAAAAACAGGCTCAAGTTGTAGCCCAGTTGTAACTCACTAAATCCATGGCAGTTTGAGGTGCTATGTGTCAGACTGAAAACTCCTGATCGGCACGGATGACCACATTTGGTTTCTGAAAGTTTCAAACAGCATTCACAAATGACCAACATCAGAGTCTAGTTAACATTTTACAGCAGGTTTTATTTTGAACATACTTTCATATACAAACCAGTGACTGAGAAATGGCTCATTTGAAGCTGTACTCTACATGTACAACATCTTGACTGATTAGTTTTTATTTTATTTTAATGCACAATTGTAGTAAACTGTAATTTGCAGGACAGTTTTCCTCCCTGTCGGATGGTTAACTCATTATTTCAAACAGTCCTACAGTACTGCACTAACTCCCTGCTAAACACTGGACTACTGTAAATTTCTGGACATGATACATCACATTGTAGTCGAGCATGTCCACACAATTGGGGAAAACTACATACAGTACAAGCCATTCAATTCAAACAAGAGCAAACTGGCCAAAATCAATTAGTTATTTCTAAAATGGACACCCAGAACCAAGGTTGAATTGCAATTATATAACCAAGATGGTTTACTTTGGACACATGTTTGTAATCTTACTTCTGAAGTGTACAATAACTTGAACCTAACGGACAGGCATTATATTTAATGGTCTGTGTCACTCTAACAGCTTTGCCCTGAAATGCACAAAATTGGTTCCCCAACCACACTTATCAAAAAGGAGCACTCAAACTTACGCTGCACAGTAATCTTTAAGACTGAATATATATTTTGTTTATTATAAGCATTTGTAATTTTACATCCAATGTTAAAATCGACAACATTGTGACAACCAGCTCCGTTTCTCTGCCTTCCCCTCCCTCCCTGTTCCCCAAAACAAGCTTGTTAAAATAACATTTTTCAAGACCTTTTTAAAGCAAAGGCACATTTGTTAACACGTGTTTTAAAAAGGAAAATAAAGGCAGGCCAGCAAGCAGAGTCAGTCTGGGAAGCAGAGAAGCAGAAGTGAGAGGCTTCCACGAGAGCTCCAGCAAGCCTTCAGTAACCCACATTTCTGGAACACCACTTCACAAAACCTGACTTGGAGTAAAGGGCCCGGACCTGGTTGGTCTGAGAGGGAAGAGAACTTAAAGTGTTCTTCTTAGGTCGAGGTCCAGAGGGATTAGGGATGAGCGTGAAGTCACAGGGGCAGAAGACCGGCTTGAAACCTCATTTCTCCACTCCGCACTCTAACACTTGTCCTGAGCCTCCTAGCTACAGAGGTAAAGTTTTAGTCTGTCTGGGGTGGGGGTGGGGGGCGCTGTGGAGGGTCACACCCAGGCCTGCCTGGATGGTAGATGGGGGACTGGTGAGCAGTTCTCCTCCTGACTGCCCTCCCTGCCGAACCTTTCTATGAAGAGTCATGGCCCGATTGAGGCTAGCGCTACATAGTCTACCAGTCCGACATGAAACCAGTGGGCTGTGAGAGGTGGGACTGGACCCATGCCTGAAGGTCCTTCCCCTCCTGTGTCTCTATTGGTCCCTGATCATGGGAGGCTGAGTCAGCGAGCAGGGCTGCAGGGAGAGACGCAGCTCCACGTCATACGAACACTTTGGCGAGAGCGTCCGCCCCGGCGCTAGCGATGTAGCATTTAGACGGATGAAACGCCACATCGTGGATCGACTCCTCAGACTTCTTTCTGTGAGCCGTGAACTCCTGGATGCAGGTTTTACTCTCCAGGTTCCACAGACGGATAGAGCAGTCATGACCTGTAGAGAGGATGACAAGTTACAATTGGTTACGAGGCGAACGGCACATCAAAAATGTAACTTATGGTCATATTCAAAGGAAATGTGAGCATGAACCAGTCTCTCCTAAAACTTGGAAACAAGACTTGACTTTGTAGCACATAGGGTGGCAATATGGCGTCCGCGAAAACACTACAGACACATAGGTTCAGATACACAGCGGCAGGCAAAAAAAAAACTCACCACATGAACTCTTGGATAATAACAATTCAATTAAATTCAAGTCACTGCCAGACTGGAACAAAGAGACACACTGGTTACAAAGGTACTTACTGCCTGACATGAGATAAAGTCCATTAGGGTCTACGGCTAAGCTTGTGACAGCATCCAGGTGAGCCACCATGGAGTGAATCAGCTTCCCGCTGTTGTTGTCAAAGAACTTGATGTGTCTGTCCTCCTGCGCGGTGATGGTGATGGGAAGAGTCGGGTGGCTGAGGACCTTATTGATCTGACAGGGAGTGCCTGGGTAAAAACAGACGAGCGCATTAGATAACACACACCAGGAGAGAGAATTTAGACCAAATAAATAGACTAGCAATCTGAATTCAATCTGATCGGTGGAAACATTATGCTTTATGTGTGGATGTTAAGCATGTTTAAACTTTAATATTTTTTAAGCAGTGTGGCAACATCTCACCTGAGTATGTTGTTACTTGCTGGTAAACAACTTGTAACTAAACATTTTGATATGCACCAAGGTCTCATTACTGAAGTATTAACTAACTAACTGGGAATTCAATCATATACAAATATAGATGTAATAAAAGAGAAAAAACGTTGTAGAATGTGGATAAAAACATGTCTGCTTATGAATTACTTTCCTACAGCTGCCACTAGATGTTACTCAAGAGACATAATTTCTAATGACCCTTAATTGACTCTACCTCAACATT
Organism: Lepomis gibbosus; assembly: GCA_029875015.1. Taxonomy (NCBI): domain Eukaryota; kingdom Metazoa; phylum Chordata; class Actinopteri; order Centrarchiformes; family Centrarchidae; genus Lepomis; species Lepomis gibbosus. Next base: position 11,072 of record JAPMOB010242415.1, on the reverse strand, counting down.
GTGACTGAATTCAATAAACGTTGTATCTGAATGTGTTTCAGCCTAGAGATTAATGGCTAATTTTACTGATCAGGTCTAAATGCTATTTTTCAGTTCAACCAGCCTTTCAGCTGACAGACGTACCCAGCTCCAGATTTGACTCCAGACTAAGGACTTGCTGGCGCGTCTCCATATTGAAGAGGCCAATCTGCCCGTTTGTGAAGGATGTGACCAGGTGGGCTGGATCACTACACACCAGGTCTACTGAGGAGGGAACTCCTAGGTCTTGAACACAGAAGGACATCCATTTGGTTATGTTTACTATTTAGTAAAAGCAAATATTTAGAAAAAGAAAAAAGTCAGGGTTGTAAGCTTCAAGTCAGTACTTTTGTCTTCGTTGAATACTGCAAGGGCGGGGGAGGTTGTGTTGGCGTCCCACAGTCTCACGGTCCCATCTGCCGAGCAGGAGAGGAGGCGCTGGTGTGCGCTGCTGTACACCAAACCCCACACTGAGTCAGTGTGCCCACACAAGGCTCCACGCAGCATTGATGGGTCTGCCACAGGAAACACAGGACAACCCTATTCAGTTACTATGGTATGATTTGAAAATGGTCAGATTGAAACAAAACACGCGGCACCGTTACCGTAGGAGTCATAGGGGTCGATGTTGGGATTGGGGGTGTTCCAGCACTGTATAGTCCCGTCAACCCCTCCGCTGAAACAGTGCTCCCCTGTACTGCTCATCACCACACTCAGTACAGCTCCCCTGTGGTTTAAATAATGATGAATTACCAAAACATCTTGTCTATTAAACAAACACAAAAACAAAGAAATTGTTTTTATTCATGTGCAGTGTTTTTACCTGTGGGCCCTGAAAGTGTAGATCGGTTCCACATCTAAAGATGCACTCCTGTGGACAAACAATGTGTTCATTAATGTAATGTAAAAAACAAAACAGCAGTGCAAACTTTATATGTGTCAAGGATTCAAAATTATTGCCGTTAAATTTTTACAAAGCCAAAATGGATGTAAAATTTGCTGCCAGTGATTGATTAGTTGCACAAACTATCATGCTGTTTTATTATCTTATTAAAGTGACTTCAGCTTCTGAAAATAAACACATTACATTACTCCAGACTGTGTGTGGGCTGCAAAGTTGTGACGTGACATTAACAGGTCTTGTGGAGTCAAGAGTGCTGTCAGTTCTTTGTCACATGGGGACAGTTTCCTGTAACTGAACCGTGTGACAGTACAACAACAAAAGGCGAGCTCTCCTCCTTATGGGAATGTAATCAGCAACATAGCTTTTCTTACTAATGATGCTCACTCTGCGGCCTCAGGTACAAAGACTGAACCAAACACACTGCTGTCTGAGTATTAGTGTATCTAGCAACAGATAAGGGAGGAATGGACAGCTATTCAATAAAACAGCAAAACTGTTCGGGTTTATTGCCAGGTACACTTTCACATCCGCAGTATTTGCCTTTGTATGAATTGATGCTAGCTCCTTTTGGCTGAGAAAAAAAATGAAACCAACAGCAGGAATTGGTGAGAAATCGGTCTGGGCTGTACTGGGAGTGTTGGGAGGAGTTTAACTTTCATGGAGACATTCTTACTTTTTGGCAGGAGCGGTCTTTTGTAGGTTCCACATCTTGAGCGTGTGGTCCTCTGAAGCAGTGATCAGGACAGGTTCCACAGGGTGAAAAGCCAGAGCTCGAATCCCATCAAAATGGCTCCGCAGAGTAAATTTGGGGTTCCATGTTTTTCTCATGGCATCCTTATTGTTGCCAATCTGAAGAGAGGATGTGTTGGCAGCTTTATTACATATATTCGGCACTAAAATGAGCTGTAGATGCAGCAGAATTAAAACTGAGATTAAACCAAAAAGGAAGTATGTTTCTGTCATTTCAGGGTGTAGTCGGCTACTGTAAATAACATTTTTTTGTGAAGAAAGAAGTTTTATGACTGGCATTTCCTCATTAATAGCGGATCTTTGTGTGTCTTGATAATAACTGATAATTGCTATCGAACTACAATCGGCCTAGCTTAAAAAACTCATGCCATAACCTGCAGGGTTAGGTTTTTATAGCCAGGTGAGTTTGACAATATTGTTGTAAATGTGATCTCAAAAAATAACTGATATCTTCCAATACTTCAATTTCAAAGCAGCTTCCTTGAGAGGTCTATAAAAATTGCTGTCTGAGACACCAATGCCAAGTTTTCAGATTGTAATAACTCTTGGTAAATTTGCTGCAGAAAAGAGGGGATGATCCAATGATAACATTAACAAAAAGTTTTCCCTAGAGAAATGGTCCTACTGCTCTTAAAATCCATTCTGCCTCTTCACACTCACATCATATGCCAGACTGTCAGCCTCGTTGGCCACAGTGAGTCCAGCAAGCTCCCCCAGGCCCAGCTCGCTCTCCATGGCCTCGTCTGTGCCCATAATGAACGACTTCCCTGAGGTGGGCGGGAAGGTCATCGCATCAACTGGGGAAAAAACAAATAACTAAATATACAACCACAGTATACACTGTTAGGCAGGGATGAAGGGAATTTAAGATAGTCTAATAAACAGAGTTGATCGGCACAATCTGCTGGTGACTTTGCTTGAGCACCTTCGTCCGTTCGGTTCCCCTCATGCTCGTTGAACCGGGCCACGTTGGGCCGGGACTGTGGCGCGGATGGAGGCTGCATGTGGGACAAATCCTCTGCATCTCTCAGGTTAGCCAACATATCCTGCAGCTTGGACCGGTTTGGCCCTGTTTAACAAGCGAAGGGGACAGTGTTACCAAACAGACATACAGTGATGGAAAGCAGATAGGGGGGAAAAAAGAAAAAAATATGACAAAACTGTAAAAAAATGTATTTAAAAACTGTGAGTACAAGCTGAAAAAGAACACAGAATATGTAAGGAAAGCAGCACTGAAAGGAAAGAAAGTAAATTAATAAATGATAGTATGTAAAAGAAGAGAAAATGAAATCAAGTCAGCACCAGAGTCCTTGTTAGATGAACTGAAGAGGTAGAAAAAGGTGTTGAGACACATTTATCATCTTTACGATGTGAGAGACGTGGGCTGTGAGGAGACAGTGATATAACATACAGCTGGATTTTGTGAGGTTTCTTAGGCAGAATAATTTAGTTGACCAATTACAGATCTTCATTTTTTGTAATTCAAGCATTTTAACACATGTGGCACCTAGAATAAAACCTTTACTCTGAAGAAAATCCCTAACTGATCTTCTCCACACACTCACAAAAGTGGTAACAAACCGGCACAGCGCAAAGACCAAAAATAGAAAGCCAAGTGTAAAAAAAAGCGGTGTTGCAATCAAATGAAGAACCAAGTGAGACGAACTGAGCGGTTGATCTCATGATTCAATCAGAGTAAAAAAAAAATATATATATATATAATAATGTTTTAAACAGCAGTAACGCAGAGCTTGGGCCTCATAAATGTAAAATGTAAGAGCTCCCAGCCACTGAATGAGGCCACATCTGAAGTGGGCTGTTGTTCTGAGAGCAGTAATATTCAGCCGAGTCACCGAAAAAGCTTTTAATTACTATCAATTTACAACAGCAGCAAAACGACTTGTCGCTGTAGTATCAACATGGACAGATGGGAATGAAGATGGTAATAATTATGTTATTATGGCTGGAGAAGATACAGACGTAGGAAACAGAGGACTGTGGAGCCTAGTGCTGATATTTGACAGATTGGTGATGATGTGAAAAGAAATTAAAACATTCAAACGGGACAGAAAAACATGCATCAAGCGTTAGTTTGTTTGGGTAGGAAAAAAAAGACAGATTTTGTCTGCTCAGCACATTGACTAGAAATTAGAGGAGACATTCAGTATGAAATGACAGAAAAGGACAGCAATGCCAAGTGGAGGGGGCATAATAAGGAGCAGCTAAAGAAGGAGATGAGAAAAAACAGCGAAGATGTTTTTGTTTTTGATTTTAGGCCTTTTGGCTGAACTCAAGAAAGTCAGGCTCTACAGAGAGAGGAGTAGGAGGGAGGCAGCAGTGCCTAACAGGACTTACTCTTCACCCCCTTTTTCCCCTTGCGCTCCTTTTTGTACTGCTCCTTGAGTTTGGTTATCAGGCCCGGGTCCACGTCCCAGGCCTCAGAAATGGGACCTTGCTCGTCCTTCTCTACACATGGGGAACAAAACCAGACCAAGAGGCTGTTGAGGAACTGCCCTGGTCGAGGCCCGAGAGGCCTGGCAGGGTGGGTAAGATGCAAAGACCTATCTCAGACTCTCCTGGAGGTTTCTCAAGCCTATTAGTAGGTCTTTAGGACCTGAGAATAGTATCTTTTCTTTAAGCAGGCCAGTACCACCTTAGGGATGTAATTATAATCGGGAGCAACATTTACATCCATCTCCTTTAATCTTTTTAAAATATCATTTCTATTGGACAAAGTGATAGTGGTGGGGGGGGGGTTAATGACATGTGGGGAGTTCTTTCATTTAAACGTTTGGATTCTGAGTCATGACAAATAAAATCCTCACCGCAAAATCTTTGGTATTATCAAATAATTAATTATAAATAATATAAATAAATAATAGATATTATACACATGACTCAAACCCATGTTCAAATACAAAGGAACGCCTCAGCATGACAACAAGCCCATTTTCCCCGATTTTAGTCTAAGGACCAAGGGAATCATGTTGATTTGACGACACACAGGAGTGGAAGAGACATTGTGGTCAAAGGCTGGCTATGGGAACACACAGTGGAAGAGATCACAAACTATGGGTTAAACAGAGAAACTCCAAACATCATGATTTATGATCACAGAATGATATATGAATGACGAGTGCTCCGTGAACACTCAGCAAACTGAGAAAAAGTCACATTTAGAGAAACAGTCAAATTACAAGATTATAGCATAGAATATTTAGCAATATTTTCAGTGCCTCTGAAACTCATAGGAGGGGAACAATAGCACAGTAACACTTTGACATTGTAGGTACTCTGGCTGTGGTGTCTAGATAGTAATTTTCATCCAGTTCCAACTCTGCTCTGTTCTTGACTGGTCCATGACTCACCCCAGTCTGTGCCGTCTCCGTTGCCTCTGGACTCCGGCGAGGTGTCCATCTCGTCAGGGCTTGACAGGAAGTCAAACCCCTTCAGTGCCTCCTCTGTGTCAGGGTCCTCACTGGTGTCCATACTGGCCGGTGACGCTGACGACGCAGGCTTTTTCCTCAGGATCTTGGGGGAAATTATTATTATTAGTACAGTGACAACTTCTATTTAACTGTGTGTGAAGAGACTGTTTTCTTACCGTCCTGGATTCCACGTGAGTCCTGTCCTTCCCATCGCTATCCTCCTCATCATCTTCATCACTGTACTCAGCCTCTGCATTCTCAATGAACTTGAAGGCCTCCAGTACAGCGCTACTATCAGAGAGCTCAGCTTTCCTGTGGAGGAATAATGATGAACGCATTGACACACACACTTTCATGTTGCGTTTTGTTTCCACCATCACACCAGCATTATACATTATACAGAAGCTGTACTGATTCACTCTGACACTCTTAAGCGCAACACACATGCAGCAAATGATGGCATGTGTTGTCTCCTTAAGGCCAATTCACACTGTACAATTTACACAAATTGTAAGGAAGTTTATTTGACACATTCCGCACAGTGTTACATGTAATGAACTTGTAATATTGTTGTTAACGCTCAGTCTACAGACAGCTTTAGAGGAGAATACTTACGCTCTGGTGCCCATTCCCTTTGTTGATACGTCAGTCCCATTGACCAAAGGCTCAGTACCGCTCCGTTCACCTGTCTTCCCTCCTCCGTCCCCAGCTAGACCTAGCAGCGCTCGGACCCGCTGGGACTTTACGTCTAAGATGGTGTCTGTGTAGCCCACCTCCTGCAGGTACCTGGAACAAGGTCAATGAACTTAAACCTGGTTGTATTTGGTCTAACCCAATTTTAGGAGTGTAATTTATTGTGAAAGTAATACAAATGTATTGAGTAATATGGAGGAAGTGTGGATTAGAAGATGCAGAAAAAAGGACCAATAAAGACCATCAAGTAAACTTAGTAAAAAAAAAAAAATTCACCATGATCAGAAATGAGGGTCATGTACTTGTTCCTGACAGGAGTGTCATGTCCTCTGGCACTTGTCTAGTTGACAGTATCAGCTCTGCTGAGGCAAGATGAGCTACTCATCAAATATTACACCTATCTCGTAGGGATGCAGAAGAAGCTCTAGCATTTGAGCAGGCGACTGACTGAAAGGGAGGGGTGTCTTAGCACATTATTGATCTGTCCCTTGACACAGACTCAAGAATAAATTGGCTGCCTCATCAGCCAGCATGTTGGGGCAGATGACGTGTGAGGCTGCCTGATGGCGTCCGGGATAGAGGCCGGAGAGTGGTTCATTAAAAAAGACTGACTGGAAGGTGGGATAACAAATCTACTACAACTTTCTTAGCCTGGTGAGTACATCGGAGAAAAACTAATCTAAACACAGAGCAGGTAATGGCTGCTGTTGTCCATGTGAGGGAGCTCTTTGCCCACAGTTTTTTGAGGCCAAACCACATCTGGCACAGTAGTTCACTACTTCATAAAAGCTATTCCTTTTGCAGAGAAATGTAACTAAGGGGCCCTGTGAACATTGTGTTATTTTGATATGGTTAATTTTAGAGACTGTGCAGAGATTTTCATTTTTTATTCTATTCTGTACACAAAACATTTATTGCATCTCTGTCCATCCTTCTTTTTTCTCTGTTAAATAGAGATATTTTCTCATTTGAATTGAGGGTCTAAGCACAGAGGCTGGTGCTGTAGAGATTGTAAAGGCCTTTGAGGCAAATTGTGACCTGTGATACTGGGCTATATCAATAAAATTGACTTGACTTTTCTGGGTTAAAGACTCTCACAGATGGATTAGAGCATGGGCACTTACTGTCTGAGCAGCTGACGGCCTTGTTTCCAGGACAGCTGATTGTTGAGCGATCCAGAGGACTCGTTCTCATTGGCCTCATCTGGAGGAGGAGAAGAACAGGGCACAAATCAGGGCTCCACAAACAGCACATCCTCTGACATTATTTCCCCTTTGTAAACACGACCAGAACATTCCTGCATCACAGCGTCCCGGCAACTACACACATCTAGCGCTTAGCTTCTTTCAGTACGTCAACAGTGGATTAGAGTTTAACAGAAGAGGGTACTGCTTCTCCTTAAATTGAAGTGAAATGACACTTTTATTGATAACATAAACCAAAAAAACATTCTTGAAACAGCTGTGAATGATCAGTATTTACGCTCCAACGAGTCACCTTTTAGTGTAGTTCATGGTTGGATTCAGAGTTATTATTTGTGAACAATCCAAATATTCAAACCCTGGTAGGTAATACTTGCCTTACTAAAACTGTGTACACAACACTAGCACTAACAGTAGAAACTGAGAAGAGGTTTAACTCATTAGCGACGGCTTGTGCTTGATGCTAAAACAAGACATTTGATATTTAATGACGCATTCCGACACCTTCAAAATGGCTGGTCTCTGCTCCAAACCATGTCCCATGACATACTACAAAGAGCAACGACGTGTGTCTGTGCGTGCAACTTCCAGAACAACACACACACACACTCTTTTTGAATGTGTATGGCTCTGACAAAACAAACAATGTTGAAATTCAAAGCTCACTTTGATACCCAACAATGTTCAGTACTCTGCTGGCAATTCAGCTGGGAATTTTGTGTAGGGCAGAGAGAGAGGCGTTAATAAGATTTAGATGGGGTGAGTGTGTGTCTGTGTGTGTGATTGTGTGTGTCGAAGGGTTGATGTGCCAGGGCAGAGAGGCAAGGGTGCCTTAAAAAGTGGGTCATGCCTAATTCAGGAGGGTGAGGAGCGGGCAGGTGTGCCGCCATACAAGCGACACCTCCCACTGCTTGTCTCCCCCAGCTTCCATCCCCTCTACCTAACACCTCTCCCCTTCACCTCCCCTCATTCATCAACACTTCAAGGGCTTGGGTGCTTTCAACAGCCCTCATGAATAGAGATGAGGAGGGGAGAGGAAATGTCGCAATCTGACTTAATGATGGCAGAGGACTTGAATATGAGAGCCCAATTAAACTTCAATAATATAACGAGAAACAGTGCACGGACACAAGCGTAATACCGGGATAAAATAAGTTACTGTAATGGTGAACAACTTTTAAAATGTTTGAGTGGATCAAGTAGTTTTAGCTTCATTTATATAGGCTGTGTGCATTTTTTCTGACTGAATTGTAGTGGTATTCAGCCATGCAGAGAGTTTTGATTTTTTTCCCCCTGAGTTTGTGTTCTGAGATGTCTGATGAAGGGCATTGTGTGCTAGAATCCTCACTCTGTTGATAAAACAATCTCACCAAAACATCCATTTAGTAGCTGTCACTGAAGTGTAGATATTCAAATATTAAATATTTCTAAGCTCTTAAGGACCTATTTCCCACGTTGGCTTAAATTTTCACAATTGGGAAGCTGAAAGTACTTCTGCTTGAATAATTTGTTAAACAATTCATTTTCTTTTGATTGGCTAATTAATTCTTCGACAAATTGTTTTAACTACGATTATATTTTTTAAAAATTCAATAATGTTACTCTGGAAAATCCACAAAACACACTGTCAACAACAGCTTCAACTATATTTTACTAAAGAAATGTAAAACTTCTGACAGCTCTGTGCAGATTATATAGAAAACAGGGACACTGTTTTGGTTGAATTTTCGTGAATGTAGTTTCAAACGTCCTGAGCACCATAAATTAAATTAACCAAACTGTATTTGGGTGGAAATATTTAAAGAAGACATCCTGAAACCTAGGGCTGGACAATAAAACAATAACAATAATTATCGTAATAAATATTTTTTCCAATAACAATATGACACATTTCAATAAATATTCAATAAATGTTTCATTTTATTCACTTGAATCATACACGAATTGGGACTTTATTTTTTTAAGATGTTTATTTTTTTGAGGAAAAAGGACTGACAAAAGACTTTACTTAATTTTACTTGTCCATATTTGCTAACAAAAATTTTAATCATAGCTGTTTTGAATGTTCTATTTCAGATTTGTGAAGTGATCCACGGTTTGGCCTCAAGTGTTGACCATAAAGAAGAGTTTAAACCCCAATTAATTATCAGGTTTCTTCAACTTTCACTCGGGAGCAAAAATCCTTTTAACTATTAAAGAAATAAAGATTTCATACTTATCGTGATAATTATCGATATCGAAGGATGTGAAACCTTTTATCGCGATAACATTTCTGGCCATATAGCCTAGCACTACTGAAACCTGGGCAAAAAATCAGAACTATCTGCATAGCTGCGTGACTACATACCACTAGAGGCAAGTGAAATTTGGGTGAACAGAGCCTTCATCAGTGAAAGCGGCATGTAATCTCTCAGTCTATGTTATCCTTAAAAGAATTTCATCACATTTGTTATTCATTGACTGTTTAAGTGACTCAACATCTGTTCACTCCATCTGTAACAACAATGGCACTGTTTAAGGAAAAGGCACAGAAAAGAAAGCTATCGAGGCCTACAAGAATCAACATGAATGTAGCCTTCACATGCGTACCAGTCCTGTCACCTGAGGTATGTGAACTCAACAATCACACTGATTTAGTATGTAGAGGTGAGGTTGGCTGTTTGAGCCACGATACACTTACCGGAGTCGTAGCTCGGAGGCTTCATGTCACCTTGATTTAATTCTGTTCCATATTTTAATTTGTGGTACTTTGCTCTGGAAGTGAAGAAAAAAAACAAGGGGAGGCAGACAAATGAGCAAACAGGACTGATCAAAAAGGTCTGAGAAGAAGCTACTTAAAAAACTCATTGTGCGTGGCATTTGCCTAAGCTATGAAAGTCATGCCAACAGCAACTTGCTCGACTTCTCACAAACACATTGTTAGACAGATTAACTTAGTAGTATGGTTGAAATCAATATCACAACATTAAAGAGGTAGTATTATGCTCATTTTCAGGTTCAAAATCCTAATTAGGTCCTAACCTTAATTGTACCAGAACAGGTTTACATGGTTTAATTTTCAAAACACCATATTTTTCTCATACTGCACATTGCTGCAGCTCCTCTTTTCACCCTATGTGTTGTAAGCACAGCTCTTGAGCTACAGAGTGATGCATCTTACTTGTACAAAATCTTTGTTGGAGTTGCACATGCGCAGTTCCCAGGTAAAGACTACTAGCCAATCAGAAGCAGAGAAGGGCGGGTCATAAGAAACAAGGTAGTGTGACCCAAATCAAAACCTTTAGACTGTGACCGCAACCTAGCAGATAGTATAAATTATTACCAGTCCACAACATCATTGTTCCACATCTTACCATCAGGAATAAACATTGAACTGTTGCCGGTGTTGTGACGATCTATGCTGCCTTACCGAAAAATGCTTCCATAGCGCAAATCGATAGACTGGACTCTACTCGGCACTGCTCTGTTTTTCATTGCAGATAGTACCAAGAGATAGCGACGCCACACACAACGGCCGCGACGTGATGTTCAATGCGACACACACACCAGCGATCCACACACACTTAAAATATATACAGTCTACGGTTAAAACGTTTGAATATTCCTCAGAATGTAAAGACAGATAAGCGGTGTGAAAACTTTCCAGCTGTGTTTTCCTCTGCCGTTGTTGCTGCAGCGGGCTGTGTGAGCGGGTGGCTGGCCGGCCTCACACGCTCCTCCCGCGGGCTGGCGCAGGCTTTCCCCGCAGCCACTTGTGGAGCTCCTCAAGTCCGAAAATATTCATCACATTTTTGTTCAGCCATCACTTCTCGTAAAACTGTCAATATTCGAAATCTACACAGCTGATTTATCACCTCAAAACTTCTCAGAAGTGGACTTAAAATATTAAACTTTCTGTTGCTGGCCTCTGTCTGGTGCAATGATGATGCAGTGAATAGTGAATATTCTCTCTGCCTAATCAGGAGTCTGTTCAGGTTTCTCGCTTGGAACCTCAAGAGAGGTGAGGTGATACGAAAAAAAGTACCTGGAAGCAGGTACAGGTACAACTTTTCTACAATGGAAACCCAAACAAAGGCG
>JAPMOB010242409.1:0-12156 GCA_029875015.1 Lepomis gibbosus | reverse complement strand
TCATGCGTATAAATACGCCCAGCCCGCATGGGCTTACAAGACACCAACAATAATATACAAAAATATAAGAAAAATTAATACACAAGATAGCCACGTCCAGGGTACATCATATACCTAGCTAACCAAATAGAGACAAGAATTAGGATCAGAACAATAATAGTAATAGTACCTGTGTATTCACATAAGCATACATACATATAGTCATACATAGGTGTATCTGTATATACTCAAATAAAGATCAATCTAAACCCATAATCTTACACAGGACAAATGTAGGAAATAATTAATTTAAAAATATGACATAAATTGATGTTTTAAATGATTTAATTTGTTTCTGTATTAATTTACCTTAGTATTAATCACACTATTAAACATAGGCTCAAGGGAGGAAACATAAGTAAAGACCAGGTGAGTTGCTGGGAAAGGGCAACATTCATACCTTTATATAATAAGTACCTATAATTTTAGTACGCCCACACACACTCTATTTAAAATGTTCAAGTGCAATTAAACCATTTTGGTGGTGAATGGATAAATCATGATAAATAATCATGATGCCAAAAACTTAATGAGGCTTATCATTTTAGACTCCAGCCATCAGAGACAGATAAACACTGACACTGATGTAAACATGGACAACAGGATGTGAATATCATCAGCCAAAATGTTGGAACAACTATTTCTGTCAGTTACGATTCTGGGGGTGGGAACGTGTTTGTGTGTGTACGTGTGTGTGCTTCCCATATGGTATCATGAGAATAAAATGAGACACACACACACACAGGGTGGACTCTTCAGATTGATACCAAATTAGAAACAGTTTTTTTTTTCATGTTTTTATCCAAACAGACCAAGAGGAGCTTGGCAGGCGGGCTGAACACTTGAGAAGAGAGAGAGAGGTAGAGGCAAAGAGAGAGAGAGAGAGAGGTGGAGGGGGTAACGAGAGGTGGAGAGAGAGAAGGAGAACGTGAGAAAGTAAAAGGGAAAGGATGGATGGAGGAATTAAAATAAAAATGGAAAGAGGGCGGGTGAGGTGGAAATGGATCCATGGGGACTGTGTGTGTGTGTGTGTGTGTGTGTTGTTTTAGCTGGGTGGCCGTGGATTCCTCGTTGACCTTTACAAAGATAGCAGCTGGTCATCTCTCACAGTTTTAAGTTTGGTTTGTGTTCTGGTTCGACCACAACAATCTGAAAAGCAGATGGAGAGAGAAGGAGAGAGTGGCGACAGAAAATAAATTCCCCTGCCGTTCATCGACCTCTCTGGAAGGGAAAGGAACTGAGAGAAAGGCCGAAAAAGGCTCAGCTGAACTGAGAGAAATGAATTTGGCAAATATTTATTTTTTGTTCTGTTAGTCTTCATCCAAATAAAAGCTTTCACTTCAACTGAGGAAGAAAGAAAAAAGTAAATCCAGTTTGGCTGAGCTGCGTTGTTTTAACTTTCATGCCAAGAAAAAAACACTTTGAATTTATTACAAAGGAAGAGTTTTCACAGAAAGTTAGTGCTGGTCGACTTTGGACAAAAAACTTCTTGCACATGTCTAATTATTTAGGGTAGATCTCATCAAGTGACTCCCATCATGGGCATCAGCTGAAGCCTTAAAGAGCAACTTAACAAACCATATTAGCTTGAACACCCCCCCCCTTTACATATATTAAAAATGCATTAAACACAATCGGGTCGCATTTAGGTGACGTCACCAGCAATGCAACACTGCCAGCAATCTGAGTTATTGTAAGGACAGTTCAGTTCTCCATTAGGGCTGCAACTAATGATTATTGTCATTATCAACTAAGCTGACGATTATTTTAAAGACTAATCGACTTATCGTTTAGTCTATAAAATGTCAAGAAATTGTGAAAAATTCTCATCGCAATTTTCCAGAGCACAAAGCGACGTCTTTAATTTGATTCTTTTATCCAACCCACAGTCCAAAACCTCAAGACTCTTCATTTACTATTATAAATGACAAAGAATAGCAGCAATTGCTCACATTAAAACCAGCAAATTTTTCACATTTGAACAGAAACAATTAATCAATTATCAAAATAGTTGTTGATTAATTTTCTTCCAATTAATTAATCGATTATAGTGTTTCCCCTAGGATGGAGTTGTAGCAGCGAAGGTGAAGTTTTGGGGGTCCTCCCCTAAGAAAGTTTTCCACAGTATCTCTGAACAAATAAGTGGAAAAGTTAGAACACCCAAAGATCAGTCTACTGGGGAGGAACTACAACCTTTAGATTTGGGGAAAGTCATTTGGTTGGTTATGATGCTCCACAGTGATGTTTCATTTATGCCCACAGTGTGGGCATCACCCCCTAAAACCCTGTTAATGTGACCTCAGAATCATTATACGATTTTTCATGTTTGCGTTTTATGTCTTCATTTTACAGCTCTAGCATTAGTCGATTAATCTAACATTGTATTAATCGACTAATTGTTGCAGCTCTATTCTCCACAGAGCTCCAACAATTAGTTGTCAACTATTAAATTAATCGTCAACTATTTTGACAGTCGATTAATGACCATGAGTCATTTTTTTAAAGAAGCTTCTTAAATGTGAACATTTCATGGTTCTTTACTCTATGCCAGTAAACTGAATATATTTGGGTTGTGCACAAAAGAAGTAATCACCATGGGGTTTGGGAAACACTAATCAACATTTTTCACTATTTTCTGGACATAAAAAAATAATCAATTAATCCAGAAAATAATCAACAGATTATTCAATAATGGAAATTTTTAGTTGCAGCCCTAGTTCTCCAGATAGCCTGCTTAACTGCAGTCATCACAGACTCACTGACAAAAGGGCTGCGACTAACTATTATGAATTATGATTAATCTGTCAATGATTTTCTCGATTTATCAATCACTTGTTTGGTCTATAAAATATCAGAAAATGGTGTGTTTCCAAAAATTCAGGATGGCGTCCTCAAATGTCTGGTTTTGTCCACAACCCAAACAGATTCAGTTTACTGTCATAGAGGAGGACAGAAACCAGAAAACATTCAAATTCAAGAAGCTGAAATAATCAATTAAAATAGTTGGACATCACCGTGGCAGGAGCAAGACGTTTAAAAAGGTGGACACAATCTGAAGCTGTTGCAAAAGCTGTGCAAATTGACTAAAGGCGGTCTCTAAACGTTGTTCCTCGCACCATGAGCACTACTTCTTTTAGAGGGTAAGAGGAGTTGAACTATTTTTGTTTTGAACTCAGTTACCTTCATCAACTATGTTTTCTGTGTAATCTCCAACTGAGCTAGTGCCAGACATGTTTTGTTGGACTGTGAAAAGAAACTGAGGTGTGAAGTGTAAGGGAGTATTTTAGCTGGTAATACACTTTCTTGATCAAAAGCAAAATTGATTTGTGTGTGTGGTATTTTATTAAGGTTTTCCCCCAAACATTATGTGTTTGTTTATCTTTTTTGAGGTTGTACGTGTGACACTGCAGTATTGCGCACATCCTTGGTGTTGGTGACTGTGTGACAGTGGCTTCTGGATAGGTTAACTCTAAATTAAGAAACTGTGTTCCAGATGTTAAAAAAAATGCAATTACAAAACATGAAGCCTGGATGGAAAAAACTAAAGAAAGCTCACAATTTAATAATGTGTTCACAACTTTTTACTGCATACAATACAATATCTGGCACTGTACAGCAGGTAAAATCTCTCTCTCTAGTGAGGATGGTTGCTGTATAGGGCTGGCTGATATGGCCAAAAATGTTATCACAATAAATAAAAAAATATAGATATGATAATTCACAATAAATGTCAAATTATTCTTTCTTTTGAGTTTAAGGGCTGATTTTTGCTCCTGAGTGAAAGTTAAAGATACCAGTTGGTTAATTGTGGTTTTAAACTTTTCTTTATGGTCAGAACACTTGATGCCAAACAGTGGGTCACTTAACTAATCTGAAGCAGAACATTCAAAACAATTATGATAAATCCTTTTTCAACCAATATGCATGAGTAAAATTATGTTAAATCTTTTTTTTCCCAGTCCCTTTTAATCAACAAATTCATTTGTGATTCACACAAAGTAAATCAAACATTTACTGAACATTTATTGAACTTTTGTTATATTGTTATTGAGGAAAATTAAATTGTGATAATTATTATTATTGTTTTATTGCCTATCCCTACTGTAGAGTAACATCAGAGCCGCATGACCTCCGATCTGATTGTCCAGACGTATTTCAAAAAGTCCGACCACATCAGTGTTTCAGCTATATGCATTCAGGAGCGGCGGTGCGCCTTTGCTGAATCACGACCGCCGCTCCTAAAATTCTCCACAGTCATTAAATTATGCACTACAAATGTTTTCACTCTCTCACTGTTCGAGCACGGCAACACTCAATGCTTTGCTACTTTTCTCTCCTTGTTCTATACAAAACATCTACGTGACAGATGGTGTTATAAGAGCAGCGTAACCCCTGTAAGGAATCAGGAGGTGCTAGCCAGTGTTTGATTGTCTGAGCGGCAGAAAGTGGCGGTGAACGCGGAGGAAAATATTCTGGCAGTAAATGTACTGTGTTTGTTACAGTGTGTCAGCTTCTCTAGACCAAGAAAAGTTTGTCTGTTGTTTCCCCAACTGCTGGAAAAGTGAAGCCGGTTTGCGCTAGCTAACATCTCGCCTCCCCTTCAGACTGCCCACTGAGCAGGAAAGCTTTATAACATTACAGTAGGCTACGTTTTATGGCTGCTATGTAACTTAACATTAGCTCTATTTATAGAAAGTAACTGGTAGGTGTATTTTATTACTGCGTACTTGTCCAATGTTGAGAACATCAGTTACAAACTTAGACTAAACAGGTCTGTCCTGTCCAGACTGATTCATTCTAAATTATTTTTCAGATGCGTCTGATAAAGTGGTTGTTAGGAAAAGAAAGGAAGGTGGTGACTATGGAGGACCTGAGGTTAGTAAAGCCAATTAGTGATGCAAACTAGTCCCTTTCAGCTGATGAGGAGATGTTTCTTTTTTTATTGTGCAAATAAAATGCACCTCAGAAGGGAGGTGGTTTCTCATACTGCCTATTTTTATGTCAAAATCTGTAAAATGAAGACATAAAAAGCAAACATGAAAAATGATTCTGAGGTCACATTTACATTAGGATTTTAGGGGGTGATGCCCAAAACACACTGTGGCATAAATGTAACATCACTGTGGAGCATCATAACCAACCAAATTACTTTCCCCAAATCTAAAGGCTGTAGTTCCTCCCCAGTAGACATGATATTTGGCTGTTGGTTATTTATTATCTGCTCTAGCTTTTCCAACTATTTGTTCAGAGATACTGTGAAAATAATGGGCCAATATGATGTGGACCCCCAAACCACCCCAGCCCCCAGCCATGACTACCACAACCATAACTAAAAGATTCATCTAAAGCTCACATAAAACTGGGGGAAAACACTGAAATTTCAAGCTATTCTAAAGTGCATCATCATTATATTCAGACAAAAACCCCATCCTAGGGGAAACACTGCATATGAAGGTGGCTCAAATCTGAACTGGAACAGGTCATAGGAACAAATAAGTCAGATTTGGGTCACTTGTCATTAACCTTTAAACTCTGCAATACAAATTATCCACCAGTGCCGACATTGGTATGTTTTGCTTACTGTGATGTCGTTTCTTGGAGTTTCTTTAAATGCTTCATATCCATAGAATCCATAGAAAAAGGTATTGAAATTGTGCAATAAATAAAAAAACAAAACATGGGTCATGTTTTTTCATAGAAGAAAATAAACACACAACATATTGATCCAAAAGATTTCTAAACTTAGAAAGATAACATTTCTTAACACTCGATTTGAACTATATAATATCATTTTTAGTTTTCTATGAGCAAATTGCAAAGGCATTTCATTTCTGCAAGTGCTGTATTTTCATTTGTGGTAGTCATCAAGACAGTTCCTGTCAAATACTACTACAGTATCTTATAGCTAGGCTTCCTACGTTAACGTTAAACTATATACTAAATAATGCTAACTATGCTAGACGACTCTTAGGGCCTGTGCCCACCAAAACGTTTTATGCCAGCTGCTCTTCTGAAAAGACCCATCAGGGAGCGCTAAGGTGCACAGCGTTTTTTTTTTTGGCTCAGACTCTGCTATGATACATAATGTTTGTGGAGGCGATGTGCTGCAAGTAGGCAAGGCTAACGTTACTTAGTTTTACTGAATGTAATAATATCACCATAAAGTAGGGTAGGCCGAGGCCTACTTGCTCTGGCCCTTGCTCTGCATGAAGAGAAGGCTGAAACATGTAGAACGTGGGGACGAAATCGCCATGCATGGGTCCATCAGATTTTGCGGCGAGGAAATATCTCTGTGAGTAGAGACTTTTGTTCAAGAGCTGATGGCTCGGTGTGGTGTTTGTCCCGCCACTCCTGCACTGTGATTGGACGGCTGGGAAAAAGGTGACAGTGACGAGCACTGAACTTTTCCTCTTGGCGAGTGGAAATAAACCTCGTGTTTTGCTGGTGTTTTTACCATGTTGTAAATACACAGTGTTCCCATTGCAACCAATTGAAAAAAACAATTTGGTGGACACAGGCCCTTAGTGTTTCTCTCAACCCCTCTCTGACATTCTTTCAACCTGCTTAGCTGTTCCTCTGGCCATTGGCCATCACGCGTTGTCATGTGATTTTTCACTGCATGTGACGTTATTACATACAATGCGATGACCCAACTGACAGAAGCCTTAGCTTACTGCTGCAAAAAGGATGGATGCTTCCATGAGGCCATCCGTTAAAGAGGTGGTATTATGCTGTTTGGCTTTTTCCCTCTTCTTTATTGATTTATGTATCTTTTTTGTGCATGTAACAGGTTTACAAAGTGAAAAAGCCCAAAGGGAGTTCCAATGCAAGCTGTGCTCTGAACCACTTGAAAACAGCTCGTTTGTAGTCCAGCCCTTCACTTCCTTGACTTGTGATGTCACAATGCAAACGTGTCATAAAGCTTGCCCAGCGGCTGGCGGGGTCAGGCACGCCCTCAAACCAAGCTAGTCTGAGCGCAGGCCCTTTGGCACGACTCGCCTTTGTTTGGGTTTCCATTGTAGAAAAGTTGTAACTGTACCTGCTTCCAGGTAGTTTTTTTCGTATCACCTCACCTCCGTCGAGGTTCCAAGCGAGCTGAGGGAAACTATGTAACGTGAAAACACGACAGACTGCTGATTAGTCAAAGAGAATATTCACTATTCACTGCATCATCATTGCACCAGACAGAGGCCAGCAACAGAAAGTTTATTTTACAGTTTTCAAATGGAATATCATCACTAAATCCATTTCTGAGAAGTTTTGAGGTAAGAAATCAGCTGTGTAGATGTTGAATATTGACAGTTTTACCAGAAATGATGGCGGAACAAAAGTGTGTTGAATATTTTCATGCAAGTGGCGGCAGGGGAAGCCTGTGCAGACCCATGGGAGGAGAGTGTGAGGCCGGCCAGCCGCCGCTCACAGAGCCCTCTGCTCCCGCCGTCACACAGACCGCTGCAGCAACAACGGCTGAGGAAATCACAGCTGGAAGGTTTTCATACCGCTTATCTGTCTTTACATTCTACGTTTTAACCGTGAACTGTATATATTTTAAGAGCTGTGTGGATCGCTGGTGTGTGTGTCGCATTGAACATTACGTCGCGCTGTGTGTGGCGTCGCTTTCTCTGGGTACTATCTGCAATGGAAAACAGAGCAGGGCCGAGTAGAGTCGATCGATTTGCGCTATGGAAGCATTTTCGGCAAGGCAGCATAGATCGTCAGAACACCGGCAACAGTTCAGCATTTAGTCCTGATGGTAAGATGTGGAACAATAATGTCGTGTGGTTGTGGACTGGTAATAACTTAAACCATCTGCTAGGTTACAGTCGCAGTCTGAAGCGACTTTGATTTGGATCACACTACCTTGTTTGTTACGACCCGCCCTTCTCTGCTTCTGGTTGGCCAGTAGTCCTTACCTGAGAACTGCACATGTGCTACTCCCAACAAAGATTTTGTACAAGTAAGATGCATCTCTCTGTAGCTCAAGAGCAGAGCGTACAACACATAGCAATGCAGCAATGTGCAGTATGAGAAAAATATAATAATATAATGAACCTGAAAATGAGCATAATACCACCTCTTTAATGTAACTTTTCACTGGGTGGTGATGGAGCAGTGGAGAGACCCGGGTTCGAATCCACTGTGAGACACCAATGTCCTGTGTCCCTGAGCAAGACGCTTAACCCCTAGTTCCTCCAGAGGCGTGCAACCTCTGACATATATAGCAATTGTAAGTCGCTTTGGATAAAGCGTCAGCTAAATGTATGCAATGGAATCAATTATAGGGACATTTAATCGACTCACTGTCAAAAAAAATAAAATAATAATTGTTTGGCCACCAGTACAAAACCCCCAAATATTTATAGTCACATTGGAGAAATCTTTTGTGAAAATTTCTTCTGATTAACATAAAATCGAACTAATTGTTTCAGCACTAATAACTGTTTCCTCTGGTCCCACATGCGCGGTGCTGAACATTATGAAAGAGATAACTTTGTAACAAGAGGTTAAAGTCTCTTGCTTTCTTATGACTATGATGCAAAAATAGTAAGCAACACCAATGTGTCCACAGGGAAGAGATGATGGATGGATGGAAGAAAGGATGATTCAAACAGAGAGAGCCAGATATGGAAGGATGAAGCAATGAGACATGAAGGGAAGTGCGATATGCCATCCTCAGGTCTGCTTTACTATCATTTCACAGCCTAAATGTGCAAAGGTCAGCGGTTATTAATGGCAGGCCCTGAGGAGTGTGTGTGTCTGTGTATGCAAATGTGCGTGAGACAGACAGACAGACAGACAGCAAGTGTGAAAGCTTGCATGTCACACCTTTCTGCTCTAAATGCCATGTAGCCTGCCATTAGTGTCGTTGCTGTATCATCTCCACGGGGCAGGAGGCTCAGGGTGCGACTGGAAATTTGACCTGACGCTCCCTTTACTGCTTCCATCGACAACATGGGTGGTTTTAATTTTCTGTTGTGAACTAAAGTCTGCTCAGGAGGAGAACAAACTGTAAAACAACCAGCAGCATCACAGTGTTATATATTTATTATATGTTTGTCATGTTTTTGTTAACATCACAGCTTTCTACCATCAACTCTACTAAATAACAAATCAAGTGTCTTATGTTTGTGACATAGCAGTATAACAAAGTTAATGGTAACAATGTTTTTCTGGCAGTTATGTGAACAAGTTGCGTGAAATTGTACAATCTTTCAAAACACTCTGATGCAGGGGGAACATTAACAGAACACTCTCCGTCACCGATTGAATTGGAGGGTCGTCTGTCATTTTGACAGATTAAGACTAAAGGCGATCAACTGTAAATTCAAGTAACTCACATGCAACACTGTCACCTGTGGTAGACCCTCCTGTCCAGGTGGTGTCACATTGGTAGGCTATATCGCTGCTTAGCCTAGCTTTCGCAAAATGTCCCGGCAGCTGAGTGTCTGAAGTTCCTTTAGAAAGCCCAATAATTATATTATGGTTGATAAATGAGGTGAAAAAAAAGAGGGACTGATGCGGTGGAGGGTGAAGGACAAGCACATAATACTGATAACATTTATCAGGCAGCAGCAGCAGCTAATGTTACAGGGAGGTAAAAATCATTCCTCTGCTTTGTTTAATGACATGAAAAGTCTCTCTGTTCATCTTTTCTCTGTGCCTTTATAAATCCTTAATCTGTACATTGTGTCTATTAAGATGTTATTGTGATCGAGTTGGTTTTGAAAATGAAATGCATTAAATATGCTGTATGTCTTATCACAAAAAAATTAAAAGATGTGTAATAACAGATTCTTCACGGCCCGTCTGTCAAAAAGATGGACTACAAGAAAGTCTAACGCATCATTAATACATTAGTAGAAAATAATTATAAAAATCTTAAAATTAGATTACAAAAGTTAAACATTTCACCAAGTACATGTAGCTAAATGTAACGGTGGAATAGGTAATCAAAAAACAGTTTGTTCACTCAATCCTGGCACAAACCATTAGCACAGCCCCCCACCGTCAAAAAGGTTGGCAATTTAATTATGGGCCTATTATTGTCTGCTTTGATTTCACTGTGCATCGTTAAACCCTGCATTTCCACTGTTTCTCTGCTGACCTGTGGTCGTGTTTGGTAGCAACGGCAACAATTGACCCTTCACTAAGCCATGTGCGTATACGCAGTTGGCCAATCACAGAGCAGTATAGGTCTCTCTCCAACTGAGGTCCGCCGCTCCATCAACTCTCATGTAAACGGCGTCGTTTTCTGGCTTTTTTTCTATATTTTTCCAAGATAAGATCAAACTCTGTTCCTCGGGTACTTAATAGTTACAGCCGCTACCCAGAGAGGTTGAAAGTACGATTTATTCCCTTTTTAAAACCTAAAACAAATTCAGAAAAATGTCGGCTGTGGATCCTTAATGTCAACGATAAGAGATCTTATTGCAAACCAGCAAACCTCCATCACACCAAGACAAACAATTCTTGCCATGCTGTACAATGGAAAACTATTTGCAGCATAAATGGTCACAATTCACATCTCAGCAGCAGTAAAATGCATTAGGTTTATTTAGAGTTACTGACTTTGTAAGTCCAGAATAAACTAAAGCTTCAAACTAGGCAGCACAATGTGAAGTCAAGGGACTGATTATTACTGTCCCTTTAAACACTGTTAACAAAGTTTTCCTCTAAACAATCTTGCTAATTGGCTAAATTGGATGGTGATGAATCGGTCTGTCCAGGAAATGTTCAGGATAAACTTTCTCTCAGTTGAAACGGGAAGTGGGGATGTGTCGACAGACAGTAATTCAGTATGATGCTCCAAACATAAAAGCAACTAAATGTCACCTCGTTCCGGTCATTTGCTTCTTCCAAAAGGACAACAAATCCGGTGAAAATGCAGAACGAATGTGGTGTAAATGCATGCTGTGCTGCTGCTCCGCTCCACCTGGTGTATTTTTGGCTGCGGCTGTGTCCCAGTTGTGTGCGGCTCCTTGGTGTTGGGAGGCAGGTGAAGGGTGTCTGGTGACAAAATGCCTAGTGTGTAGCCTATTTTCCGGGTTTTGACCTTCCCCGAATGCACCGCTGTGAGGAGAACAAAGATGAATTGGAGCGCCCAGGCTGTCCACTTGGAGAAAAGAGGAGACTGACTGATGGATTTTAAGTGTTTGTCTCGTTTTCTCTTTTTCTATTTGCCTGTTTCTCCGTATTATTTTTCTCTCAATCCCTTTCTGTCTCGTCTGGATCAGAGTAATGGAGTGTCTGAGGTCAATTCCAGGTTCACAGTAGAGTTTTGGATAAACAGCAGTGCAAATTGTCTGCTGTTTAACCTGCACAAGATGGAAACACAACACACCACCGCCAAACAAAACAGAGGAAAATGGATTACAGTTAACTCACAAGCAGAGAAAGATTTAATCTTAACCTTTACGGCTGCAGACACGATGGCAGTTGTTGTTCCAGGTCATCAAGGATTAGAAATCTGCACCTTTTCCTCCACACACACACACACACACACACATCTCATTTTCCTTCATCTTGTGGTCTTCACCTTTAGTTGTTTCTTCCTCAGTGTCATGTTCAGGTCGAATAATATAAACATATTATGTTTTTTGATTGGACTGACTGGGTGTTATTTTCCACCTGTCTGAAAATATGTTCCTAAAAATGTGATTGGATGGATGAGTAGATATATAAACTGTTGTCACTGGACACTCCTACAGGACAATAAAGAGATGCAATTGCATAAATATCTACAGAGCTTTACAGTATTTGGTGGTTTTAGATACAAAATTGGACCCAATTTAAAGGAGCATTTGTCTATTTATCCAACTCTAGTAACTATTAATCTGTTTCTCCATTTAACAAATGTGGTGTGATTTGAATAAAAAAGCAGTTTTTGCACCACATCTGTGAGTCCAACAAACTTTTACTACATTATACATAACCTAAATTAATTATACACTCACCGGCCACAGTTACGCCTGTTCAGTTGCTTGTTACATTACATTTACTCATTTAGCTGATGCTTTTATCCAAAGCGACTTATAATTTAACACAAATAGCTAATCAGCCAATCACATGGCAGCAACTCAATGCATTTAGGCATGTAGACGTGGTCAAGACAACTTG
>JAPMOB010242407.1:0-14690 GCA_029875015.1 Lepomis gibbosus | reverse complement strand
CCCATTCATCCATCCATCCATCCATCCATCCACCAACCCATCCATCCATCCATCCATCCATCCATCCACCCACCCATTCATCCATCCATCCATCCATCCATCCATCCATCGCAAACCCATTATTCCAATAAGTCAAATACGAGATCTCTGGCAGTTTCAGTTTGTTTCCCAAACAAAACAATGAAAGATCTTTTCACACAAAAATCCAGCCATTTCATTTTCACTTCACTGGTCAGTCTGACATTGTGTTTAAGATGGCCGCTCTGATCCGTTACCTCGAAGCCAGGGGTCATAATGCCCCCAGAAATGACGTGCGCAGGCGAAGTTCTCCATTTTCCGAGGTACAGGTTGTTGAAAGCTTTTGGTGGCGGAATTACCACATTAACAGCTCTTAAAGCTATTTCTTCGATTGACATGACAAAAGTTAACTCCCTGTTGACTGAAAATGATGTTGGCGGACTGGATCCTTCACTCTCTACTAACTGGTTAAGGGCGAACCAACAACATGTTATCAGGCAGAATTAATGCCATGAAACAAAGCAGCAGTTCAGTCTGACCGTCAGGCTCAAGCTAATTAATAGGATATAAATATATTTACTCATGTGTTGAAGGCACTTGTAAATTAAATCTAACCCCGGAGGCCGTACAACTACTGATGTGTCCACCACAGACGCCACTTCATCGATATTAGTTTGTTGAAAATGCCAGATCTGTTTTACACGTTTGTGTTGAGAGAATCAATGTGTTGGAGTCAGTGGGGATCTACACCACAGGTAATCAAAGTGATCCTTTGCTGATACATGCTATTGATTTCTGATTTTCATCAGTGCTGGGCTTTAAGCTGTGAAACACACAAACACTATCAGTCATCTGCCAATCATCCGATCGTTCATTTTGTCCTCGCTCTTTTCCTGACCTTTTGTCATCAAACCGGCCCGAGAGTCTGAGTCATTCTCTGGCGTCCCTGCTCGGGGGCGTTGTGACAGGTCTGAAAGGCCGGACGCAGGACACAAGACACCAGAAAGTGAAATTTCATTTCCATCAAAGCCGCCAGTCTTCAAAGGTCTGTCATGTCGCGTGATGGCGTGCTGGCAGCAAATAAATAATAAAAGATTTTTCTTTAATCTTTGAACCAGCAGTTTCCCTGACCAGACTGTCACACCAACTTCTGCCTCCATCTCTCTCATCTTGCAAAACTTCTCCCACAGCTGAAGAGGAGAAGTAAAGCCAGGAGAGATATTCTAATATCAAAAGCTCACTGAAAGATCTTTTAAAGCCCTCTGGAACAACAAGAACATTGAATCTCATACTGATAAAATAGAAAATGAGGTCATGTTTTCACAGCCAAAACAAAGCTGGTAAATGTGTAAATATTGTTAAAGAATAACTTAACTTGTGACCATAAATATTTTCCTTATAGTAAACGCTCTGTGCACTCAGACAGCGCACACTCCTATCAGTGCAGCACAATGAGGGGCAGCTGTGGCGGAAAGAGATGGGGCGGTTTGCCAACTAATATGAAGATCGGCAGTTTAATCCCCGGCTCCTCCAGGCTCCATGTTGAAGTGCCCTTGGGCAAGACACTAAACCCCTAATTGCCCCTGATGGCTGTTCCATTGGTGTATGAATGGGTGAATGTAAAGTAGTGTAACAGCGCTTTGAGAGGTCGGTAGTCTGAAAAGGCGTCATACCAATACGTAGCATTTACATTCAGAAGCCCGTCTAATAAAAACATTCAGGATTTCCGCATCGTGACACACAAAGAGATTTTATTACACTGAAGAAAGTGTAGTAGTTAATGAGAGAATGTGACAATGTTTAAAAATGCCCTTTCTCACAGTGAAGAAATACTTGGAAAACACTTTTGACAAACAAAAGTGGATTGGGTTGGGCTGGTATGGACTAACGTATATGGAATGGACGCAGTGGTGAGAAAAATGGGAGACTCAAACTCAAAGGTAACTCCATCACCCGACCCGACGAAACATCATCATTAACATCAGCTGACTGTTAACTTCAGGTGCTTGCTGCAGGGAAAATTGCAGGAGACTACAGGTGTCCTGCACTGATCCGGCTTTGCAAACCAATAATCATCCACAATTCTCTCTAAATCAATTGCAGACGCGACACGACCTGCTGATGGAACACCTGCGATATGAGCCGTACCTGTGATAAAACAGGATTTACTGCTGGTACACGCAGAAGCTTGAGGCTCACCATGACCAAGGTAACAAAATAAAATTGTAAAAATGAATAAGATTCAAAGTTTAGTAAATTATTTAGGGAATAGAAGTTGAATTTCTTACTTAAAGCAACTGTACAAACCCCATTTAGAGAATAGGGATTGATACAATGATAAATAACTCGACCATTCCCCCCATGACCATTTATTAAAAATTTAATAAAATTTAATTCTAATTCATGGATTCCAACCCCATCAGGAAGATGCCAACATCAGAACTCTAATGATGTCCTTGTAAGCTAATCATTTGTCCTGATGTTGTGACACGACAGCCCTTTAACGCAACATTAAGCCGCGGACTTTGGATTCCTCGGGGTTTCCCGCCCGGCAGGTGAACACACAGCGACACAGTGTCTGGGATGGATGCAGGTGCAGCGCTTCAGCCTATCCTCCTGCTATCAGATCTAATTAACCTCGTTTTCATCTGCTCGCATCGGTGAGACACGGTGTAGCATGGCGGAGGCTAATTAAACACGTGTACCAGGTAAACACACATTCAGCCCCCTGCCCTTCATGCGTGAGCGGTGACGCTGACATTTATTAAGCATGATTATGACCCGTATGGTTTTTTAATGTGTAGTAATAGAGTGCATGTGTGATTGGAGAAACGGCAGCTGTAACATAGGTGGAAGGCCCACAGCTGGGGGACCCACTGCATTTAAAAATCATTCCTGGTCAAGAATCTTTCATCTCAGACGGTCACCTCAGGTCTCTTTTTGAGGTAACTCAACCCACAGAGCTTTAATACCCACAAGCGCCGGCCGACTGTGTTGTCTGGGTTACAGGGATCTCTTCTGAATCCTGTCTCGCTTGGTGCCGGCGTTCCCCTGCTCACCTCAATTATCTCAGGCTCATCCTCTCTGTTGAGTCGAATTAACAGAAACGTTTCCAGCTGTGTTCACTGTCATTACAGAGGCATTAACATGAGCTTTTATCAAGTTAAGTCATGCATAATGCAGACTATAACGGACACGCTTTAAAATAGGGTTACTTCATACATTAATATAAGGAAATTAATCCTGGAGACTATGTTAATGGGTTGAAACAATGTCAGTGGTGCCCGATATCGCAGCCCAGAATCTTCGGGATATCAGCAATGATTGTGATGATCTAAATGGTGTGCGTGTGCCAATTAAAGGGGCACTCTACCAGTTTTAAAAATCAGTGTACTCAGCTTGCGGTAACACTTACTGTGATCTCATCAGGGTTATCTCAGCTCAATCATGGAGGACCCCTTTAATATCTACTTTACTTTGAATTTCTAAACTTTCTGGTGACTGACGGAGGCACATAGTAGTTTAACTTGATGCAACTCTAAAGTACTTTAAACTCACGCCCTGTCCACACGCACAAGCCTTTTCTGTGCGTTTTGGCCTTTTGTCCAAACACAAACTGTGTTTAAGGTCACTGAAAAGAACCTTTCTAAAAATTCCTGCCAGGGTGAAGACTGGCACCCCGGCAGTTAGAACAGTGCCTGTAATAACATTTTTATTTGGCTAACTTTATATTTGTGTGTGATTCTGAGTAATAACTCCACTGCACTGTCAGTCCACTGTGATTCCCCCTTCCTCGATGCGTCACTGCTGGCACCCCACCACAAATAGTTTTTTCAGGCTTCGGAGTGTCCAATGAGGCTTTAGGGTCAGGGTTATATCAGCGCCTGTTGGTTTGGCGTACTTGTGTTGATATTACTTCAATTGTGTTTTTGCGTTCTCATGTGGACATTTTTTTTTTTTTACTGAAGAGGGAAAACTGTTTATAAAAATACCCGTGTACCTGGGAACTAGGCCTCAGATCAAATACTCTGGCGGTTCAACCCCAATCAGCTCTAACCCAGACTCATATGTGGTGGAGTTGGAGGTCAAGCTCCTGCTGTGACTTGATCAGGGTCTCAAATGGTGTAAATTAATTTATTAACACCCTGTTCATTTTCACCTTTCTGCCCTTTTCCATCTGAGCTCCAAGAGGAAGTCGTTTATCGCCCACTTTACCACAACATCCCAGCTGCCGTCACAAAAACACAGAACACATCTTCATCAGTTGGTTTCTCTGTCACTACAAGACAGAGTCTGTGTCTTAAGGTAGAAGCACACGGTTAAGTCTCAGAATGGACTGAAGACTACACCACAGAGCAGTTCACTGTATGTCGCTGCATAGAGTTCAGACTTCTTGGACAGTCAGATTAATGTTGAGCCTGGTCAGGTTTGGATTTGTCCAGATCTTTTTCTCCCCTTCGCCCGTGATTTTCCGACACATAAGAGGTGTGAAGTCAGACAGCTGTTGAAGATTGTTGGGGACCTATCTGCCATACGGACAGTGACTCAGGCCTTGCAGGAATAAATGGCTTCGTTCACAGAGAGTTAATTTTGCAACACACCTTCTAAAAACACTGACAACTGACTCATTCACTGTAGAGCAAGGGATAAACAGTGCTAATCAAAACACACTCCTCCAATGCTGTAAGTATGGCCTCTCCACAGCCCGGCCCAAACACAGAGTCCTAAACACAGCGTGTATAGAGCCGCCTACTATATACTATTGGTGACCAGGGTTGGGAGGGTTACTTTAAAAATGTACTCCGGTACAATTACAAATTACTTGTTTAAAAATGTAATCAGTAACGTAATCCAAGTACCACAAAATAAAAGTAATGTAATCTGATTACTTTTAGTTACTTTTGGATTACTTCAATGCCAAATAGGCAAATGAAGACAAGAGAAGCATCAGTGATGTGTTTTCTGCTCAGCTTATTTTTAGAGAAACATACAATTACAAAATATCCTATTCCCAAAAATCCACGTTTAAATGTTTTCATATGATTTGCTTTGCACTATGTCACCACTATGGCAGTGTCTCGCCCATCAATGGTATTCTTGATGATCTTTAAGTTTGTCATTTGGAAAACCATTTTACAATTTTGATTATTCATTCTGTACTTAATTTAGCATCCAATGAAAACAATATGAAGCTGCCGAAGCACAGTGGTTCTGGGGCCCTTACTTTACAAAAACTTGATTCGGGCGAAACTGGATTATATTTGATGGAGAAATATGGAGAAAATATTTTCAAGACACCTTTATTTGTTGCTGAAGTTAGTTAACAAGCTAACTGTTATTAACTCAGTTAGCTGTGCAACCACTGGTCAAATTAGCTTATTCGAAACACAGGGTGAGTGTTAGTGCTTACCATAGACTGTAACAGTATAAAGGTGCTTAAGTCACACGGGGTGCGGTGCCTGATTGGGTACCATAGCCGGTAACACAGCCTCAACGACCAACAAGGAATCCAGTAACTTACTGAGAGATGATTTACACAGATCTTCTGTGATAGCTTTACTTTTTTGCTAAAATGCTAACTGGAGCCTATCTGCCTGTATCTGTGGCTGGTTAGCTTGGTCGGTTAGCCGTGCTGCTAGCGGTCCTATTAGCTTACTCAGCCCCAGGTTGCCAAGAAAAAGTGGTCGTTACATGTAATCCTTCACTCCCCAACCTTGCTGGTGACTGCAGTACGCAGTGTGTACAACATAGGCCTACTGCGATTCATAGTAGTATGCAGGACGAAACTGTTAAATTCATTCATTTTGCAGTATGCTAGGCCTTGCCTAACCGGTTTTCAGTTCTGTTAGGCAGAAGTAAACAATGTCCTAGAGCTTTGAATCATGGGAAACAGTTCGTGAGGTAGGTTGGTCCGCTTCGTCACTTCTGGAGATTTCTACTGAATCAGTACCGGCCAAATTAGTACATACTGCTGGTATAATAGGCAGTTTCCAATCCAGCCACACTCACAAATGTAGCATCTAGCCATTTAATGCTAAACACACTGGCCATGTCTCTGAGTGTGGTGTCATTTGACGCACATTTATCCTGACAAGTAGAAGTCAGGATATACAAGGTGGGTTGACGCACGTCATACACAACTGGTGCGTATTGCAACTTAGAGAAACAGCATCCAAAGGCCAATGAAAGAATGTTCCACGGTCAAAGAGCTCAACGCCTAAAGGCTCTAAAACATTTGTATTTTGCTCCTTCAAGCAGGACGGCAGCTATAGTCAGCAGAGGAGGACCCAAAGAAACTACCAAACTAAATACTCCTGCTGAATACAAAACATGAAGAAGTAGTAAGCAACAAATGCTTTGATTGGTGACAATATCAGTGATTGGAACATACTGAGCGTTTAAAATGGAGCCGCAGGAGTGATTTCTGCTAGCTGTTAATGTAGGCCGCTCCCACCATAAGGAAGCCTTATTGATTTTCCTACTAAAGCCTAGTTTTAACAGCATTTGGCCCCCTTGTGGACACCTCTTACACGTGTGTTCACACCCTGCTGATGCATATTTTCCCCAGCCCATTGAGGGGCGCAGAGCTCCTGACTCACGCCAACAACCTCCTCCAGCCGACGCCTCCACGCGTGATAGCTCCTCTTAATGAATTATAAGGATTGACTCGGGTTGCAGTGCGCTGCTTCTAAATCCCTATTTAATTGAAACACGATACAGAGCTGAGGGGCACGAGGGGCGATAAATTGGAACATCCGCTCGGTAATCAAACCGCCATCTGTTGCTATGACGTTTGGGACATCTCGGAAGGAGAGGAGGAGAGCTGAGGACCCGCTCCAGTATCCAATCGCAGTCAGACGGCAGCCGTGCAATCGAACAACTGCTTCTTGTGATTTGGCAGAAGACACAGAACATCCAGGCATTTCGTGAAGCAACACAAATCCATTCAGGGAAGAACAGGTCTGCTCTGTGACAGAGTAATGAAACATCTCAGCGGAGTAGAGCAGGAAAGAATGGGGAAGGAAGGAAAGGAAAGAAATAATAGAAAAGGAGAAATAATCACAGATGCAAAGAAAAAACACGATGGGAGGGGTGAACGTCAGACTGCAGGACAGGACAGCAGAGCAGATGTCTGCATTTCAGCCATCAGCTCAGCAGGGAGCGTCTCCTCAGCTCGTCCAGCGGCTGCTGCTGGGGCTGCTGGGTAACTACCAGGCGTTCTGCCCGTTTTTTTTTTTCCCATTCAGACGTCTGGTGACGAGGGAGATGTAGTTGCAGCCTTCACAGTGTGTGACTGCATCAGACAGAATTCATTAACGGCAGTCGTTCAGAGGGAGCCGTGGCCGATGTGACGATTAAGGTCAGTGGTGGTGAATCATGGGAAAAGGGACAGATGCTTTCTTCTGTGGTGGATTGCAATCAGTATCCTTTCAGTCATCCGTCATCTGCTTCGTCACTTCTAGGTCGCCTGTAGGTCAACTCTCCGTCATTCAAGAATTCCGCAACAACGAGAAGTTGAAGATCCAGCAGAGACTAAGAGCGTTATTTCCACTGGGGATCATTTTTACAGTTATGGTTTATCTACTTCTTACAACCTCTGTAAACGACGACACCAGAGCTATTCAGTTACAATTGGGCCGGATTTTAAAACAAGGACATGGAGATGGGACGGACATTTTGTCACGAGTTGGGATGGGTGTCATTAGGATTTTATTGACACACTTGTATTGGTAATCCTTATTGGTTCAGTTCTTTATTGATTGATTGACTCCTCCTCCTCCTCACAGAGAGGAGGGCTGGTCTGTCTACAGCATCTGAGTTTGTAATGTGCCATATTTTAATGTACCGTGTTGGCTTTTTATCTGCTAAGTGCACCACGTACTTTACACTAATGAGTGTAGTTGTCGTCAACGTTGGTAATGTCCACTGATCAGCTGGCTGACTGTCTTTAACTACTTCCATACACTATACATGTACTTTACTTTTGTTGTTGTATATATTAGAGTATGTGCTGGGTGACATGGAAGTTGCTTCGGGGCTGGATGTGGCCTGCGAACCGCCAATTGACAAGGGCTGGTCTACACCATTAAAGAAAAAATAAAACTTATTACAAGTTACTTTAAAACATTACTATCAGTAATTATAACGTTGAATTAACTGTTGAGCTGCTGACACTCTGTACCATGCTGCACTGATAAAAAACTCCTCTGGCTCTGGTTACCTGGCCTTTAAAGGGAAGTTAACTGCTGAGACCTGGGAACACGCTGACATTGCTGAAACATTTGACAGGGCAACAAGAGGAGCGGTCCCAGTGTCAGGCGGCAAACAGAGCTCCAGGTGATTTCTAAGATAAAACGATGGCGAAAATTATTCTCCAAAGACATTTCTATCTATCCACGCTTTTCTGTGATTCTGCTGTATTTTGCTGGTCTTCTTTTAAACATTTTCCCGTAAACTATATTTTTAATCTTTCTAAAAAATAAAAATAACATTGTCCTCAGGTAGAACTTAACCTGTAACATCTAGTGACAAGTCATTCACTCGAATGTCACCAAAAAGACAAGGAGAAAAAGAGCAGCGTGAGGATTCAGTGATGATGGATGAACGTGAGCGGGATGTAAAACCTGCCAAAAAGGCTAGAATTCTGTGGGAGTAACTCGCCAAATGGAAAAAGGAGGGGGATTACCCAACATCGTTCAATATCATGCTTTTTGTAAATATGCTACTTTTAGGCGATGTCAGCCTCTCCTACCTGCCTAGAATTGTCCAGTAACCTCCATCAAAATCCCAACTGAAGCATAACGTCCAAGTGATGTATACACATCCTTTTTCGTACTTGCGCTGAATTAATACCGCCTTTTATGTTTTTATTTCAATAATGCAGGGGTGTTGACGGGAATTAGTTCATCCAATCACTGATCTTTTAAAGGAAGTGTTTGCCTAGGGGTGATTTTAGGATTCACTGGGTGTTTAAAGCTAACCTGAATGTGGACTGTGGTGGACTTCCCGATGTTAAAAGGTATGCAAACATCCATCAGTTTACAGACTGACGTCCTGCTTCACATTTGTCCCCCTGTTCTTACTCTGCCTGTGCACACACAGTTTTCCTGTGCATTGAAATTATTACCTACATTTCAGGAGCGCTCACTTTGATTTTGACCCCCAAATAAAATGGTTTGGATGAACAGAACAAACTGCTCGTTTCTTTACAACCTGTCTGATTGATTGATGTTTGTTTTCCCAGTTCAGCTTCTTTTTAACGAAGTTGCCACTTTCTGAAATTTCAGCAATTAACTAGCAGAGTACCATGTTAGCATTACTGATAGAACAGAGGGGCCTGAGCTTTAAGATCAAAATCCAAAAACCAAGAATATAATCGGTAAATTTCACGATCTCTCTAGTTGAGCTTAAACGCACCATTTAAATGCAAATTTAAAGAAAATATATATTTGCTTTGCACAGTGAGGGCCTGTTCTTTCATCACACACACACACACACACACACACACACACACACACACACACACACACACACACTCTTCGTGCAGTAGAAGCACTGGATAGAATCAACACAGTTAAGTCAGTATTGACACCATTAACACAACCAGCCAGTCGTTCAGGAGATAAAATGAGTCCGGTCAGGCATGAGAGGGCCGGGTCCGACCTCTGAAGAAGTCAGACACACAAACGGCTGCACATCAACTGGAAAAAGAGATTTAATCACGCACACACACACCTTTCCTGTGCTTTCATGGTTTCCACACAAATGTTCCCTCAGGACCAGACTTAGACACACACAGACGCACACAAAGCTGACACTGACAAAGCACCATCATCGTTAGACGTTCAAGATTCACTGTTTAAACAGCTTTAGTTGTGATGAATTGGAAAGTACCACTGGAGTTCAAATACCATCAAAACAACTGATTTCTTCGTTTATATCCTACTTAATGTCGCAGAGATCACCGCTCTTCCATCTTTCTGTTTCCAATAATCACCTGTTGGATTTCCATTCATCAAATGGACTGAAACACAACTGCAATGGGGTGACTACGTTGCTCTGCGTCTGCAGAACGTGTAACCAGACTGCTAATGTGTTAGAAAGAACTACTTTGTTAGGTGTCTTAATTCATTCACATTTAAAGGTGCACAAAAGAAATAGACACAACAAAGTATAAAATTGTTTTTTCAGTGCCTAATTATACAGCATAATGGAAAAAATGCTGTAAAAATAAAAAAATAAATAAGTTGCATGAGCACAAACTTCATGACGGGAAAGAAAAGTCTTCTTGAAGTAATTTTTCATTAAAAGAGAAAAGAAGTGCCACTGATTTAAGCAAGTAAGCAACTTCATTTATATATCATGGAGCCCATTTAAAGAGCCGAGATGTCACAAAGTAATAAAAGACAAATAAATAAAGAAAACACCTAACACACACGTGTACAGACATAAAACATGATGGAATCGGTCTAAACAAGTGAGCTGCTTTTAAAGGTGTCCACAGTCCAAAGGGAGCAAGTTCCAAAGTTTAGAAGCCAGAACCTCAAAAGCACAGTCTCCTTTAGTTTTAACCCGGGATCGAGGAACAACCTACTGAGACCTGCTGGCCATACTGGGCGGCAGTAGATCTCCAAGGCAGGCGGGAACCAGGCCATGTAGTGATCTTAAGTGATTGCAAGAAACTTGATTAGAAATCTGTTTTATTTTTATTTTACTCTACACGGATTTATTGTAGTTACTTAGCTTGTTCGTAACCTTTCACTGTAATAAATGTTTTAAATTTGTATGAAAGTTAAGATTTAGTTTTTCACTTT
This sequence comes from Lepomis gibbosus, assembly GCA_029875015.1. NCBI lineage: Eukaryota > Metazoa > Chordata > Actinopteri > Centrarchiformes > Centrarchidae > Lepomis > Lepomis gibbosus. The sequence goes on along the minus strand of JAPMOB010242407.1, from coordinate 3,858 downwards.
TCAATCCATGAAATACTGCCTGAAATATGCTCTCCAAAAAAAATAGCATGTATACAAACTGGACTCCCTCCACTCCAGATAATGAGTCCTTGACTGAGCTTTCCTCTATCTGTTAGCCGCTAATGCTAGCAGCTCAGTATAGTCCACCTGTGGTTCCTCTAATGAGACTCTTCATTAGCAGCAGTAAGGTGTAAATGCCAGGTTTGACATCTGGGTGCCAGGCGTGGCGACGATGCGGCCTGTGTAAGGTGCTGATCTCTGAAGTAGCGCTGTAAATGTCAGGCTACTCATCTCACCAGGAATCACACACACACAGATGGTAGATATACTGTAGACTGTAAGCCCGGCCAGTCGCACAATCGCATGTTCGCATAATAATGTGCACATTAGCACATGACAAAGGCAGAGAGACCACAGGGGCATGTGTGGAGTGGGGCCAGGAATAAGTTGATGATGTTAACACATGTGAGAGTGGATGGCTACAGCGAGCACTGGCAGACGCCGGCGGCACGGGGAGCTTCGGAGATTTCAAATGGACAGCTGCAGGATTTACTTTCGCTCCGGTTTTATATCGTGACTCAAACGTTATTCGCACGGTGACATCTTCCTCCTGTGGAGTTTCAGTTGATGTCGTATGATGTTTCTGCATTTAATGGCTGCATTTTGTGTGGTGCTTTTATTCAAACACCAAAAGCGAGCCCGCCCCCTGCTGCCAGCCAAGAAGTTGCCAGCTTCCATGCAATGTGCTCGTCTGGCCATCAGGAGCAATTTGGGGTTCTTGACCAAGGACACTTTGGCCCCCTTTGGCCACCTGGCATTAAAAGGCATTTTGGGTGATCGGATTGCAATCGGATAGCAGTTGACTTCATGAAAGAGCAGGTATAAATGCCCCCAAGACACACGGAGGATGTGTTGTGATCAGCCAAAACACCTCCAGAGGTGTTCAGGGACACATCATCGGTGCATTAAGAACGGTAAGTGTAAATGCAAATGTGTTGTCAATCCCATACAACAACCACCTGGGCAGAAATACGTACCGTTCACAGTCTTTACAAACAAACCAAAAGTTTTATGGTGCAGAGGCGGGTCCATACAGAGGTAAACAGCGCTGTTCATTGTACGTGCAAACGTTTTTGGTGAATTATGAACTTAACGTGAACTCACTTGCTGTTCAATATACAATCTAAACTCTTAAAACAGCAGATGTATGTAGCACAAGGAGCTTAAGTTTTACTTTTATTTTTCAGCGCGCCGCTAAAGAGAAAGGAAAACATGGTTTAATCCATTGAAGAAAACAAATCACAGTGAAAGAGATGGTTCAGAAATATATTCTGATGCACAAAGCCACTGACATTGTGGGGATGGAGCTGGACTCTCTGTCTGTGGTGTGAGAGAGGTGGATGCCGTCCGAGCTATACAGTCCCCTCCAAAGGAACTGCTTCTGATCCGAAGCATACAAGCTCATCTGTGAAGCACGGTGGAGGTAATGTCATGGCTTGGGCGTTCATGGCTGCTTCTGGAACAGGCTCATTAATATTTACTGATGATGTAACTGATGATGGTAGCAGCAGAATTTACAGGGAAATGCATTGAAACTAATAGGGAGGAAGTTTATCAGGCAGCAGCACAATGAGCCAAAGCTCACTGCCAACAAAACAAAGGACTTAACCCAACAGAGCTGCATTTCACCTCCTTTAGAGGAGAAACACCCCGAAACAAACAAGAAGTGAAAGAAGCTGCGGTAAAAGCCTGGAACAGCATCACAAATGAAGAATGCAACAGTTTGGTGATGTCGATGGGTCGCAGGCTTGAGCCAGTTATTGCAAGCAAGGGTTATGCCACCAAATATTAAATGTTATTTACTTTAGGATTATATGTTCCTTTACTTTTGCTGTGCTCTAATACAAACAGTGATGTGTCCTGAGTTGTTTAACACTTCTAGAATACCAGGAAATAAAAGCTGAAATTCTGAACTCTTGTCTCATCTTTTGATCTTAAACCTAAATGTCTTCAGTGAACAACAAAAACAAAGGAATCTGCCTTAATGTTCCAGTACTTTTGGAGGGGACTGTATCTTGGACAATGTCTCCCACGTACTCCATGATGTGCTGCTCAAACACACGAGCACTTTCAGAGCAAGACTCATCCCCCCCAAAACGCACCTCAGAGCGTTTTGTGGCAATCAAACTCTATAACTTCTATCTATCAAAATGTCAGACACTCGGACTCTTAACTGACCCTGTAGTGCAATAACTGAAACACTGTGCAATACTCTCTGTTTCAACACTTGGTACTAAGTCTCATTACGTTAGTTTTTTTATTACAGTATTTATTCATTACTACTATTCATTATTGCACTCCTGTAGATACTGTGTAATACTGTAAATATCTATATTTGTTATATTCTTTTATATTCTGTACTTGCCAACATCTATTTCTCTTCCTTTTATGCCTTGATGTACAAGCAAGTAGCTGTAACAAAGAATTTCCCCTAAGGGATCAATACGGTATCTCAGATTCTGATTTAGTTGTAGTGTTTTGTGGAACCGCGCAAACAAGAGGAAGTTGGGTTGTTTGAGATGGACAGAGCAATCAGATCTAAATGTGGACACTGGAGATGCATATTATTACCAGGTGTAAAAGGAATATGGTTAAAAAGAGATGTGTTTAAATGGCAGGTGTCTCTGACACAATTAGTACAGCCACTACTCAGTTACCATCTTTTTAAATGAGAAAATAATTGCATTTTTAAAAAAATCTGGAGCCGCTGTTTCTCAGTGCTTTCTTAAATGCATGTTAACGTTACAAAAATGATTTATATGACGATGTTTTTCAGACCTTAAACAGTAAGTTGAACACAGACAACCTTCCCCCCGTCTGCAGATGGATGCGAATGAACAGCTCAACACTGGCAGACCAAACCTCCAAGTGGAGGCAGCGAGTGCAGGGGGACTTGGGAAAGATGGATTGATTTTGATGTCTGCACATTTCCACAAAAGAAAAACTTACTGGCCCTCCTGTTCATACTGGCCTTGAAGGCATCCATGGGGGGAAAAATTCACGGTCTTTGTTCTCACAGCATGTAATACAGGGTTTGGCAGAATTGTTCACTGTTGACATTCTTGTCTGGAAATGAGGTTGCACTGTGTGTTATGCATCAAGAGTCATCATTCACACGGCCACTGAAGGTCTTTGTCAGGCAGATGTAAACACAAGTTGTTTTAGTGAAGTTCATATGAACAAATGCATCTTCTGGTCTTTCTTTCAAAAGCAAACCAGAAACAAACAAAACACTTTTAGTGTTGCTAGACAATGATAGTTTAGAGCTGCCAATAGAAGCTTCAAGAACTCTATATAAACTGCACCACTCAGGGATAAAGGAATGTATTTATATGGAAATGATTTGGGTTCTTCCTTTAAAAGGTTGCATGTGCAACAATGAACAAGGGAAATGTAAATGCGTCTTGTATTGTGAACAGAAGATTCATTCATATGCAAAACCTCAAAAGAGTACACCCAACGCTACACAAAGTTCAGGATAAAAGTGGCAAAAAAGAAAAGAAAAGAAACAGAAAAAAGTAAACCTGCAGCTCTCTGAAAATGTCAAACAAAATGGGGTCTCTTCAAAATGCCAACTGAAGCAGGGGGAGCAGCGTCGGGTGAACGTCATGTTTTAAACATGCAACTCCACCAAATCCCCTCTGCTTTCTGTTTAAAAAAAAAAAAATTTATTATATTTTTAGGTGTTTGGTTAGACTTCATTGTGCGAGAACGACACGGCCAAAACTAAAGCCAATTGCAGCCTGTTGCCATGACAACAGAGCCTTAGCATCTTCTAAAATAAGACCGTGGCGGGAT
>JAPMOB010242406.1:0-34411 GCA_029875015.1 Lepomis gibbosus | reverse complement strand
TTTTGCTTGGTATTTCTAATTTCCCCCTTGTCTCCTTCCTTCTATGTACCAAGCTTCCTCTTTCCCATCTTTGCTCCTCTCATCTTCTTTCTTTTACTGTTTTGCAAATTTAGGTGAGGAGACACAACATGGCTGCAACTTACACCAGGGCTGGAGGCTTCCCATTCGCCCACTCCCAGCCAGCAGCCTTCGCTGTTGTGGAATCCATATCCACAATGTTGCTCCTCTCTCGCCCCCTCCCTCTCTGTCTCACTGTTTTTGCCCCTGCTAGTAATTTTTTTTGCATTGCACCTCTACGTCTTTCTCCCACTTTCCCTCTCTGTCTCTATCTGGCTCCCCTTTTCTCTCTGTTTCTTTCTCCCCATGTCTCTGTGGGCCTCCCCTGGGCTGGTTGCTGTTGGCAGCACCCGTGCCTCCCACACTGTCACTTGACATGCTATTTATAGGCCTTCAGAGGGGGTGGCTCTCAGTGCAAGGAGGATGCTGTCTTAAACAATGTAGCTTAAATAAAAGAGGCAGGAGCTCCCGAAGAGCCCTGTGGTTAATGTGTTCCCTCTCTGCTTCTGTGTACAAGTGCACTTTGCACCCCATTATCACCATATCTCCCCTTTCCACTCTCTTCTAATCACTGGGTCACTGGGAATAATTTCCCAAAATCCAAAAAGTGTTATTTTTAATAGTGAAAGATGCTCTTTTTAATGTTTCCATCCTTGTGTCTTACCCGTCCCTTCTTTTCTCCTCTGTTTAATTCTGTCCTTTCCTGCAGGTCTTTGGAGCTTTTCTTTGCCAGCAGCCAGAACAACAAACTCCTCTACGGTGAGCCACCCACATCGCCGCGTGCCAGCCGCAAGTTCTCCTCCCCTCCTCCTCTCTCCATCACCAAGACGTCCTCGCCCAACCGCCGTCGCAAGCTTTCGCTCAACATCCCCATCATCACAGGGGGCAAAGCCCTGGATCTCGCTGCACTCAGCTGTTCTCCCAATGGCTATGCAAGTATGCACTCCACCATGTCACCCTTCAGTAAGACAACTCTCGACATCAACAAGCTCTATGTGTCCAGCACCATGGCCAACAAAATCCCAGACGAGGGAGAGGCCAAAGCCGAAGGCAAGGCTGAGGAGTCTGTCCTCAACAAGCAAGGTCAGAATCACGGTCTGAGGGATGTTGCTCAGTTTTAATGAGGTTCACGTGTATCGTGGTCGTGCTCACAGAGTAAAACAACTTTTACTGTCTTACCATCCCTTTATGGTTGTAAAGGGGTACTGATGTGCATATATAAGCAGTCTAAATAGAAAAATTTCAGCTTTTTTGAACAGTATCATTTGAGATTGAAATACATCCACATCCATGTGGCCATGTGTTTTTCCAACTTAAAATCAAAAATGTTTTTTCTATAAAAAATGTTGTAAAAACATGTTGTAAAAATCAACTGACCATGATTATCAACCATAAAAAATAGAAAATACATAGTTTTTTGAGACTTAATGTGCTTTGGAAGTTTCCTCAACTTTTGTCTAAACCTTTTGCTGTCTTCTCTCTCGCCATTTTCCCAGCTATCCACAACCCCAGCAATTACATTTCTTGTTCTTCTTTATTTTCTTTTTTTCTTGATTGTGAAAAACTTTTTTTCTGTCCAGATCTGTCTGTGAGAGAGGAATGTGCTGAGGACCCAAGTCAGAATGATGAAACGGAGGCAGAAATGTCCCCTCCCAAGTCACCGTCAACACCTAAGAATGTCAAGTCAAAAAACTCTGGTAGGATGACTCTGTCTCTCCACCGCTGTGTTATGCTGTTCTATGTCCTTTTAGAACGTCTTGTGATCTACTTTTGAATCCCAACCCACCAGTTAAAAAACAAATGAGTTGGCAAGAATGTTAAGTAACTTGGCAAGAATGTAAAAGCTGGCAGTCTACAGTAGCTTAGCGCTTGGTGCTAGTGACACACAGTACTTGCCAGCAGAGTGTCTTGGCACATTAGAATATGACAAAATAAAATCAATAATAATAGATCATGTCAATAACAAAAAACATTCATGGTAACATGAAGCACATTTAACTATTGCTATTCTTACCACATGTTACACCCTCTATTAGCACTTCAAGGAATAATTCCAACTGGCAGACTACAGTACTTAACTAACATGAAATGAGCAGTTAAAATGACATAATTGTCCAATGGAACTGCACTGAAAAGACCTGTTGTAGAAGTAGCACCAGTTAGCCTTCAGTTTACAGGTTAGGCAGAATATGTCCTGACTGAGAGTCAGCAGTGGCTTCACAAAAATCTCAACATTTTGGGAAATACACTTCTTCCTTTGATTAAGATGAGAAGAGATTCACTCTCATCTTGTGAGACAGCTAACCTTGCACTGTCTAAACGTAACAGAATCCAGCTAGTAGCTCTTCTAAAGCTTGTTTATTAACCTTGTTTCATTAGTCTGTACAGAAACTGAAGTGTAAAAAGAACATATTGCAGGTTTGTGGGGGTTATGTGCTGGACAGGTTGGCAGCCCACAACTGGTGACTCCAGGAGGGTCCTGTGTCCAGCCAAGAAATAATTCAGCACATGACCCCTCGTAAAACCACAACATGTTGTTAATTAAGGAACTTTAGAGGTGCTAGTAAGCAGATTTTGATGACAGGACAGAGCCAGGCTGACTGTTTCCAATCTTTGTGCTAAGCTGGTGGGAGCATCATACTTACTGTACAGTTACAACTAGTATCAAGCTCATCTATTTCTCAGTAAGACAGGGAATAAGCGTATTTCACAACATTTGGAAATGTTGCTTTGAAACATTTGAAGCATTGAACTTTGCACATTTCTCTGAGTCACACACTTTACGCCTCTGAAGAGTAAACAATTCAAATAAAGAGAAAGCTGTCATAATTATTTGATGTGTACAAAACACCTTTAAATGTAAGGTTTTAACATTAAAGATGTCAGTAAAGCAGGGGAAACTAGCAGCAGTTTCAGAAAGGTACAAAAAGGTCCAAATTGTGTTTTTAGTGGAAATCAATAATTTTAAAGGCAACGTTAGGTGTGATTTTTACAATCACATCCATTTTTACCATTGAGCAGAGTCAGATTCTATATGTGAGAAATGCAAAGAGGATGAGATGAGAAGAATAATTCATAGTGTTAAATGAAGCCTGCTACAGTTGACTGTATAGCAAATGTTTTTCAGAAAATGACAAACGTAACTACAGCCAAATAAGGTCTTGATAAAAACCACCCACAGCCTCCTGGCCCTCCCCATACTGCACAGAGAAGGAGCATCCACCCCATAGGTAGTCAGGCACAATTCATCCCCAGTGTGTTCTCTTCCCACGGTGCTAGATACAAGGGAAGCCAGTGCCTTATGTGAGTAGGTGGAAGGAAACCTTGTACCTTAGCAACGATGTGCATGTTCTTCTATTCCGCCCCCGGCTGAACGGAGGAAGGCAGGGAGGAAGGGAGGGAGTGAAGGAGGGAGGCAGAGCGGCAGACACAGTGGAGTGTACACAGTCACTGGCATAAGCTGCAGGACACAGTCTGCTGTGTGGTCTGTTTTAGCTCTCTGTTGCCCTCCACTGTTCAGCAACTTAGTTTGATTATACACATACTTATAGTCTGTCCACAGCACTTCAGAGAAGGAATCACATCACCTTTAATCACCTTACTGACGAACCATTGGCAATTTCCCTTTCAGCCTAATCCTGTCAGACACTCGGAAATGTACATTGAAAGGGTTGTAATATTGGTGTTTTTCGAAAAAATAAAAAATTTCTCAATTTAGTGGAAGTATCCTTTAACTTTTTGGAAAGGATAATAAAGAATGGTATTAATCTTTAGATATCTGTTTTGTTTCCGTCCATGTAGAGTTTTCCCTGTTTTCCTTCAACAATGGCATGGTGGTGTCATCTTGCCGAGAGCTGGACAATAACCGCAGTGCCCTCTCTGCCGCCTCGGCCTTCGCCATCGCCACCGCTGGTGCCAATGAAGGCACGCCAACCAAGGAGAAGTACCGTCGTATGTCACTCGCCAGCACAGGTCAGTGACATGAGGGGATGGCACTTCTGTTGACCAATAAATACCTCACTGATCAGACAACAGATGAGTATGTAAAAAAACATTAATTTTTGCTTGGATTATTTAGCAACACTTCTGGTGGTGAAAAGACATTTTGAGTGTAACGTAGATCAACTAATGACATCATTGGTCTGAAGGATGAGCAGTTTGGTGTCTCATGCCCACCAGGGGGCCTTAAACCTAATTACAAACGTGTCGTCCTCTTTTTATTTAATGCCATTATTTAAGTATCTGTTTCAGTGATGTTGTTTTTATAATCAGCCTCGTGTGAGAAAACAGACTGATTTTTTTATCAAGTGAATGTTTGTTTTATATTTATTTCATTTAATTGTAGGTGATTGTTGTTCTGCAGTTTGCAAAACTGGAATGAAACAACTGTAAACCCCTTGTTTTGGGAAATCGCTGACTTGCTCAAGTTTCCTGAGGCTACTATATTTATGTTTAAATAATGTTTGACTAGTTGTGAACACAGTTTAATAGTCTTTAAATATTCAAAGAAGCATTCGTTTTTGAATCTGGAAGCAAATAACAAAAGGAGAGAACCATTTAAAAGTAATGATGTTACATGAACAGCTGATTGCTCTGTGTTGTAGTTTCACTGTAACTCTGTTAAACTTGGTTCCAGGCTTTCCTACAGACCAGAGGAATGGGGACAAAGAGTTTGTTATCAGAAGAGCTGCCACAAACAGAGTCTTGAATGTGCTGCGTCACTGGGTCTCCAAACACGCACAGGTACAGTTCACCTTTACTTCTCTCTTTCTCTTTTTGTTTCTTTCTATCGTTCTATGCTATTGCAGAAGAAAAACAACACTTCTGTAATGACTCTGCTGTTGTTCCTGTGTTGGTCTTCAGGACTTTGAGCAGAACACAGAGCTGAAGATGCGGGTAATTGGCTTCCTGGAGGAGGTGATGCATGACCCAGAGCTCCTCACACAGGAAAGAAAGGCAGCTGCCAACATTATCAGGTTGGTTTTCCGTTATCATCGCTTGATTGCACATGCAGTCACATATGACACATCTGTTTGTCAGCACCGTGTAGAAAAAAAGTTTCTGCAAGAGGATTTCTGATGCCAACAATCAATATTGAAAGAGGAACTGGAGATACATCAACCCAGGTCCTGGCCTAAATCTGGTGCCTGGTGGACAGACAATATACCTGGATGCTGGGTATAGAGCTACAGAAAATAGAAACGTTTTACCTTTTATTCTGAGCTGCATCCCTGTCTGAACATCCCTGAAGTATTTTCTGATCTTCTAGGGAACAGAACAGACTTTTACATTGGTACAATATGGCGAAACTGGAGTAATTGCTGCTAAACATTATCAACCTGTGGAGGTGAAACCAAAAATGCCCGTAACCCAAACTGAACAAAAAGATAAATCAGTGCCCAATGTTCTGGGTCACATTGGGCACTTTTGGACAAGTGGAAACATTTATGTCTATTAAGGTCAATGTAATTGTGGACAAAACTGTCAAATAATGGCACTTTTCTCTTTTTGCATGTAGGACTCTAACTCAGGAGGACCCTGGAGATAACCAGGTCACCCTGGAAGAGATCACTCAGATGGTGAGAGAAAGATTACAAAAGCTTCAGTTTAAAAAAAAAATTTTAGTATTAAAAAAATATATAAAACACCTCTTCTTCTTGAAATTACTGGGTGTACTGTAGAAATGATTTGTGCTTAAGTTGTGATAATGTTTTTCACTGTGTCAGGCCTTGGAGGACTGTAAGACTGAGCCGTTTGACAGCCACTCTGCCCTGGAGATAGCTGAGCAACTCACGCTGCTGGACCACCTGGTCTTCAAGGTCATCCCATACGAGTGAGGACACACACACACACACACACACACACACACACACACACACACACACACACACACACAGTAACTAAATGTTTGTGTGTTTTTGATTATTTCACTTTTTTTTCCACAGGGAGTTCTTTGGTCAAGGCTGGATGAAGAACGATAAGAACGAGAGAACTCCGTACATTATGAAAACAACCAAGCATTTCAACGATGTATGTGTTTACTCTGGTATTGTGAAATAAAGAAAAATAAATGTGATAGATATCGAGATACATGTATTTTTCTCTTTATTTTTTGTCAGATCAGCAACAGGATCGCCACAGAGATCTTGCAATGGGACGATGTTAACATGCGAGTGGCGGTGATCGAGAAATGGGTGGCAGTTGCTGACATCTGCCGCTGCCTCCACAACTACAACGCCATGCTGGAGATCACATCCTCTCTCAACCGCAGCTCCATCTTCCGCCTCAAGAAGACCTGGCTCAAAGTCTCCAAGCAGGTATCAGTCATTTCTGACATGTTTATCCAGCTGTGAAGTTACCCACTATTTTACAGAGGTGTAAGATTTACAGGTTTTAGCTCAGTTTTTCAAGTAATTACTAATGTTGATTCAGGCACCTTAACATCACCTAAAGGAATTGTTTGCCATTTTGCGAAATACCCTCATTTACTCCCTTTTATTAGATAGATCGATACCACTCTTGTCTTTGTACACTAAATATAAGTCTTTCTGGGTGCAGAAAGCTAAACTAATTGTCTCCTGGCTCTAGCTTCATATTTAGCGTACAGATATGAAAGTGGTATCGATCTTCTCATCTACTGTAACTCTTGACAAAAAAAGTGAATCAGCGTATTTCACAAAATGTCAAACTATACCAACAAACTTTTTTCCTCCAGCCAAAGTGAGCATTTTAAACTTGTATCAAAAATGAAACAGGACATTTTACAGGTGAAACAAAGACAATATGCTCTTAGAGCTCTTGGTAATTTTAGCTTTAACAGCTTTGCTTTCATCCATTTTCTAGACAAAAACTGTGATCGACAAGTTACAGAAGCTAGTATCATCAGAGGGACGATTCAAAAACCTGAGAGAAGCTCTGAAGAAGTAAGTGTCCACAGTTGGTCACATTTCTGTAAGGTGCTCAAACATTCTGGTGTAGGAGTTATGTAGTTCCCTCTTTATGTTTTTTGTGTCTGTACAATTGACCCGCTTTTTGTCCTCAGCTGTGACCCTCCCTGCGTTCCCTACCTGGGAATGTACCTGACTGACCTGGCCTTCATCGAGGAGGGAACACCCAACTACACCGAGGACAACCTGGTCAACTTCTCCAAGATGAGAATGGTAAAAAAAAAAGAGAGTGGGGTGATATACATACAGTACCTTACACCTTTTTTTTATTTTATTTTATTTTTTTACCTATTTCTACTTTGAATCTAGTATCATTTTTCTAACTTGTCATTTTTGTAACATGTCAGCAATCTGTGCCTAAGTATTGCTGACAATACTAACATGCAAGATTGAAATTTGTATCATTTTGATTTCATTTGCCCCCAGATATCTCACATTATCAGAGAGATAAGACAATTTCAGCAAACAGCTTACAAGATTGATTATCAACCAAAGGTGAGTTTTTTGTCTGTATTGTTTTAGTGTGTATTTTATACTTTTTTAGGAGCTACAGACTTTAATTAGTTGTTTGGAGGTATTACATGACTAGCATTGCATTATCATTTTAGTTTTTCTAATGGTATGACTAATGGCAAGTCTGTGTTGTTTAGTAAAAGGTATTTCACAGTCAGTACTGTTAACAGTTATATTGGCTATTTGAGAGTCTTTTCAAGTATAAATTGTGAAAATCATTAAATTCATGTTATCCTGAATATAGTGCTCTATCTGTCCATTATTGCTTTAGGTTGCAAAGTACTTGCTGGACAGCAGTACAGCGCTGGATGAGGAGAGCCTGTATGAAGCGTCTCTGAGAATTGAGCCCAAAACTTCTTCATGAACGTGATCCCTCCCACCCTCAACCCTCATACGGAGTGTACAGGAACAATATATGATAATGTACATTTACTATTATTTGTATTAGACACAGTAGGCTGTGCCCTTCTAGTATGTGCTCCCCAATGGACTCGTGCATAATCGTTATTAGAGACTGAGTAGAAGCCCAGAGAGGTTTTCTTTATATATTTACAGAGTATTTATATGTTACTTATCGTCTGAAATACCATTTTATGATAAAGTTATTTTCATCCACAGAATAAAAAGATAAGAGGGTATACAGATATGATATGTAATAATATCCTAATGGGAATGTGCAGTATAGAAAGGCTCTCATTCATGAGAGATGACGGTGACACATGATGATCAACTCTCAATTTTGTGCTCAGATGTCAAAATCAAAGAGAGGACTGCACATAATGGCAGTTGTCTTTAAAAAAGTCCCCATGCAAACATGCAGACATTACTTCAGCCTCTTTGTCCTCAAGTGGAGATCTTAGGCTACAAGTTAAAAGTAATACAAATATCTACTAATCCACTAGCAATGCTAACACTATAAACTACTAATTACTGAATGTAAATAAATTGAATGGCTATTGCAGGAAAAAAATGCAGAGCATAAATTGTATCAAAAATGGGGTTTGATTTCATGAAAATGTTAAGGTTTCAAATTAAAATTCAGCCACAAATCTTCCCTCTCAGAGAAATAAAGGAAGTGAAAAGTGGAACTGCCGTGGTGGCTGAAGTTGAATCATGTGCTCTGATGTTTTATGTAGCCACTGACTGATTTGGAAGAGTTGCAGTAAAACTGACAACATAGTACTTGCTGACTTCTGATTGAGCTGGGTTTTTATGCTTTTGCTTATTATCACCTTACTCCCCTGGTGGGCAACATGATGTATATACAGTATAAGCACCGGGCAGTGTATGTAGCAGATGTAACCAATATTGAGCCACTTCAGGAAGTTAAATTCCCAGCTTCTACACTCAGACACTAAGAGCATAGTTTTTATGGTTAATCCACTTTGGCCATTGCATTATGGTTTTGCCTTAATCATGAAATGGATTATATACCACAAAAATGTGTAAACTATTTTGTTCTACAATTTGCCAATGAAGCAGACATATTTGCTGTGTACAATATTGTGTACAGACGGTCTGATGCATTTCCTAACGTGCAATGTGTTAAAAACATATCCCTCAAAATGTGTTATCCTTATGATCGTTCAACTCTGTAATAACTTTTCTGTGTATGATACTTTAAAACAAATGTTGATAACAACTTATAAGTGTAACACATTCTGTATCCTGTCTATTCCAATGTGTTGGCAGGAACTATACAGTAGTAATATTGTGCTTATTCTTGGAATATTTATAGGTATTTTTTACAGGCTTTGTAAAGAAAAAACACCTAAAGCTTAAGTGGCAGGCATGTACCACTTTCACGTGTTCAAATCAAATCTATATCTAGAACAGTATGTGTACTGTATTTAAACCCCGCCCTTGCACACGAATCTTTACCCTCTAACAGGCACATCAGATGTTTGCAGTGAGCAATACCCAGTGGTATGAGAATTATATTTCAGTCTATTTCAACAGCTTGAGTAGTATTTCCAGTTTTGTATAAAAGTGTATTCTTTCCTGATTACCTCTTGTTAATAAATCTATTCTTTCTCAGGGGGAGAAGTGTCTTCAAGGCTGCCACGTTTGTTTCATAGTGTAGACGGGGGTAAAAGCCCATGAACTTTGTGGTTGTAGCTTTGCATGGTGAAGCTCAAAGGGGCTCCCTCAGAGGAAGGGGGTGTTAGGTATTATGAAAGGCAGCCCTGTCATGTGACTCTCTCAGAAGCTGTTGGAGTCTACGGGGAAAGTATGGCGCCCGGTGTGGTTTGGTTCATCACGACCATTTTTAGTTTAGTTCATTTAACACCGTTAATTTTACTCGAAGGTAAGGAAACACTCACGAAGTTAAACATTGAGTTTTCTATACGTTTATTTTTGTAATTGGCAAAAACGTAGCCTCCTATAGTCTTACAGTGGTCTATGTCGTTGAAACCAAAGGCAGACTTTCCCGACAGGTGTAGCTCCAACACAAAAAGTAGACAGAAAGATACAATATGACATTTTTCACAATTGAACAGTGGTGGAAGAAGTAGTTTATTCAGCTCTTTTTATTTAGGTAATAGAAGCAATACTGTGCAATATAAAAACACTACCCTACATGTAAACGTCCTGTATTAAAAGTGTAACGTATTTAAGTAGCATAAAAGTACGTAAATGTACAGGTAACGTGTCTATCAAAAGTTAAAGTAATCATAATGGAGAAAATGACCCCTGTCAGCGTTAATTATATAACGTTCTTGGATTATTGTCACGGATACATTAATGTGGAAGTATCATACTGTTGTTCTGGGTCGAGTTGGAGGCAATTTAAACTATTTTATATAGTTTTGAGTAGTTTAATCTATAACAATGCATCACCATTTATAAAGTAATTAAATATTTTGCACGGAACATCTAAATATGTAAACAAACTAGTAGCTACAGGTGTCAGATGCTGTAAATGCAGTTATGCGAAATTTTTTCCCCCCTCTAAATTGTAGTGGAATAGTGATAAGTAGTATGAAATGGAAATACAAGTTAGCTACCTGACATTTGCACTTAAGTAATGTACTTGAATAAATGTACTTAGTTACCTTATATAGCTTCAGGACTAAGTTTGAAATGGTGAATATAAGGCTGCTTTATTAACCAACGGCTTAATTCTTTGTCTTATCAGAGGAAAATGAATTCAAACTGTGGATGTTACAGGTATGTAGGCTTACATCATGACAAAGTTACTGACAATGTTTACCTCACAGTCTCATGAATTGTTTAATTTTGAATGGACCAAGCTTTTTAAAAACTCAATTATTTCCTTTGCTGTCACATCTCTTTTTGACATGCAGCACAACAGAGTTTATGACAGTGAGCAGTATTACCACCGACTCAACATATTCACTGAGAATAAGAGGATAATTGATCACCATAATGCTGGGAACCACTCCTTCACAAGTACAGTACTGTTCTGCACTAATTCCTGTCTCATAGTATGTAATGTATGGATTACTACTACAGTCGGGGCACTGTCTGCTCTTTTTGGAAAAAACAATGAAAGGCATGCGTGTTTTCAATACGTTTTTCATTTTCAATTTAGTGGGCCTGAATCAGTTCTCAGACATGACATTTGAGGAATTCAGGAAATTGTTTCTTCTGACAGAGCCTCAGGTATGATCCATCTTACAATACAACACACTTCATGCATCTGGTGCTTAAATACTATACATGTGCTTATTTGATTACAATGTTTTGGTCCTGGTCTCTTGCAGAACTGTTCAGCTACTAAAGGGGGTCACGTAATCAGGACTGGTCCATTTCCTGAGTTTGTAGACTGGAGGTTGAAGGGAAACTTTGTGACTCCTGTGAAGAACCAGGTAACCTAATATAGTGCCAAACAGCCAAAAAAAGTACCAACAAAATCTAGAGGGAGAATCAGGATGACAAGAAATTGGTTATGGACATTAATACAAGAATATGAAGTAACATACCCAATATAATAATAGTGGAAAGTGGAACTGAGTATTGAAACAGTTATTCTCGAAGGCTTTCACATCAAAAGCATGTACCAAATAATAAATGTAAATGAAAATTAATCAGTTCATTACATTATTCTTTATGTGACATGTAGGTAAGCAACAAGCTGACCTGAAAATTGTATGTGTTGTCTCTTATCAGTAGAGTGAGCAGTTTGATAAAAAGATTCTATCAATAGCTGTCATAATGGCTGTATTATGTGAGACAGGAACACTCACAGCTTCCTGTTTAAACTACTTTGATTAATGTGGTCACTAAAAAAATGTAAAAGCAAATATTGCTTTATTTACATGTATTTACATTATTAATATGATTTGACTTGAAATAAGCTGAACTGCATGATAAAGTGTAGATGACAGCAGGTTAAACAACAGCCGGTATAGTCACTTGTTGTTACTGTACATTCTTAAATAGAAGAACTCCTTTATAGGTTTAAAGCAGCATTTGGGAAATAATTTTGGTGCTACAGATATTGCATTTAAACAGATACCAATAAGGTGCTTTTTTACCAGCACTATTCCCTTTACACAGTAACAATAAAATATTTCTTGTAAATCTCAACTTAAACATTAATGTAATCAAATCAAATATAAAACCAAAGCTATTTGCCACTACCAGGGCCTTACCTTTTATCTAGCATGATATAACAAGTTAGAGTTAACATAGCTTGACATATATAAATCTGTTTTCTAATTTTTTTTCTGAACAGGTATCAGCAGAAAGATTTTTCTTTTATCAGGGACCAGCGTAAACAGTATATGTTCAGTAGAAACTGTCACTGTTAGAGTGAGGTGAAGTGGTCGAGCACAAGGCGTAGCGACGAACTCACTACCCGCCCGCCCGCTGTCGAAGTTACCTGAGAGAACCCGTGGGGCCAAGCGACTATGTTGTTATTTTAAGAACATTCCTAAGATTGACATCTTCCCAAATAGTAATCAGCATGCAGTGTGTAGCTATCCACTTTCCTATGGCATTTGATCGCTTGTCTTGCTTTTGTTTATCTAGCCTACTTCTCCCACACGCTGCATCTAGTCTGCCGAAGCCTCCCTGCGCTGCTTCTTTGGGTGGGTGATTTGCAGGCTGATCAACACCCCCCCTCCTGTGACCTGTGGTTTGACTGTAGGCCTATGTGTATTCATAGCCAGTGAGCAATGGACTTTAAAAATAATAATAACGTTAATGTGTGATAAAACAATTGTCGTGTTATTTAATCAATGCGTTAACACAATATAACGCTTTATACATATATATAAATAATAATAAATTTTGCACTATACTATATGTCACCTATGTCCGTATGTCAGCCAAACAATGACAAAAAAGTTGTTTTGTAGGTTTTCTTAATGGTATTTTATTTGATGACTCATGCTACACTTGGGGGTGTAGCCTACATTAATTTAGCTTCTAATGAAACACCTCTTAAGCAGAGTGTTTCTGGAGGCTGGGCGAACTTCACTGATTACTGTACAAGAATACAACTTTATGACTTGTACAAAACACAACTTTAGTCACCAGTTTATATTACCCTGCCCACCAGAGGGACAGAACACATTGGCTTAGAGGTAGAGCGGGTCGTCCACTACTCAGAATGTCGGCAATCCCTGGCTCCTCTAGTCTGCATGTATAGGTAGGCTATCTTTGTGCAAGATGTGGAACCCCAAATTGTGAGTGAGTTTGTAGTAAAGTATTAGTTTCTGTTTCTGATGAGCACCTTTCTTGGTAGCCTCTGCTGTCAATGTGTGAATGGGGTGAGTGTTGACTTGTAGTGCAAAGTGTTTTGAGTGGTCGGAAGGCGCCATACAAGTGCAGTCCGTTAACAACTGTTTTCACAAGAAATCAGTGGAGTGGACCTTTAACGTAAGTGACTTAACAGTTGTTTGATTTATAGTGCCTTTGCGTCTTTAGGGTTATTGTGGAAGCTGCTGGACCTTCTCTACCACTGGCTGTTTGGAGTCAGTAAATGCTATCGCTACCGGGAAGCTAATACCTCTGGTGAGATCTGTCTGGCTGTTATTTAGTAGTACTCAAATCATCTTACATGTGTCACTTCAGGTTACATCTGGGCTGGGAAATTTGAAGGGTTCCATGTTCTCACAAGGATACACTTCTCTAGTTTACTGTCTGGTCCTTTGCATGATTTGATGTAGTGGAGTTAACTGTAGTACAGTGTCTTGCTGTGTACATAAGCTTGATGCAGTTTGTTTTCTGTATCAGTCTGAGCAGCAGCTGATAGACTGTGCCAAAGCCTTCAACAATCATGGATGCTTAGGGTTAGTAACTTGAATTTGTTACCGTAAGTTTTTTATAGTTACAGCTATAACATGTGGTAAGACATTATGAGAAAATAAACCTTACCTTCTTATAAATAAGTATAAGAATACTTGTGTTTAAGGCGACTACCTTGTTTGTTTCAGTGGGCTCCCCAGCCAGGCATTTGAGTACATCAAATACAGCAAAGGTCTTATGACTGAGGAGGACTATCCCTACAAAGGCCATGTATGACTTTTCTGGAGTGATGTTTCAATTGTTTTCATGGAAAACAACTTCTCATTGTATACTTTGTGTCGTTCCTGTTATAGGATGACTCTTGCCATTTTGAGCCTGCGCTTGCAGCTGCTTTTGTTCTGGATGTTGTCAACATAACAAGTGTGAGTAAACAAGTGTATACATGTGAAGTTACAGTGTGAGACAAGAAGCAGCTACTGTATAAGTGACATTGTGCGACTGTTGTGTATACTTATGGTTACAGTGTAATATACTGGATTGCTAATATTTGCTCACAATATAACTTTACCTCCTAGCTGCATTTTGCTGTTAATTTTTTTGCATTAAAATTTCTAACCATTTGTCCATCCACAGTATGATGAAAAGGCCATGGTTGATGTTGTGGCCTCGCTCAACCCTGTGTCCTTCGCCTTTGACGTCACACATGAATTTATGCACTACAAAGAAGGTGTTTATGCAAGGTGAGCTAAGGACCTCAACAAGCGCTTGTGTATTTACTGTTATCCACAAATAACATGTCGTTGGAAATATTCAGAGGACTGTAGCCACGTTGTTTCTGTCCCTTTTGTACTGTGGAAATATTTACACAATATACACAATAATGGGATGTAGCAATGCACCAGCAGGGAAAGTAATTAGTAATGAAAGAGGATTATGGAACTAATAAGGCCACAGTAGAAATATGCAGTAACCAAAATCTTAGTTGACAGCCGATGGCAGGATGTGACAGGAATCTGCTTGCACCTACATTAGATCATTACGTGGATTTCGGCCTTTTGTCAAAAAAAAATCTTAAGTTTAATTGAGTATAAGTTCTTCCTCTGCATGTTCAGCAGTCATCCTTTTGTGTTGTGTTGTTATTGTTGTACCACTTTGTGTACCTGTTTACTTCAACACTGTGTAGTGATCAGCCTGTGTTTCTCTGTTTCATGGCTCTGTGTTGAACTGTCATATAAAAATATCTACAGAAACAGCTACACAACACATCGTTGAATAGGCAGGATGTAATATAATATTGAAGGAGGATAGCTTCCCACACACACCCTACAAAAGACATGTACTCTATTGATCCAAAAGCATCAGTGTTATGTGTTTAGTACCCAGTGTAAGAACACTGCAGACATGGTGAATCATGCGGTCCTGGCTGTGGGTTATGGTGCTGAAGAGAACGGCATGCCATATTGGATTGTGAAGAACTCTTGGGGCACAGTCTGGGGAATGGACGGGTAAATATAGTCTGTGTCTGAGTATTTCAGTGTGATGACTTATTGCAATTTTCAGGCCTCATGGACACCTTTCTTTTTAATCCACCAGATATTTTTTGATTGAGCGAGGAAAAAACATGTGTGGACTGGCTGCATGCTCTTCCTACCCTGTGCCTTTAGTTTGAGGAGCAACATGGCAACAAAGTGGAGGACTGATGAAACTCAGGAAAATGTCAAACATAAATGGAAGTTTTCTGTCATGTTCTCTGAAGTGTTTATGTGGAAGTTTGATTTCTCAAAAGTATGTACAGAATCATGCTGTGTTATGACTAAATGCCATGTATGTAATTATTTTATATAAGACAAAAGTCCAACAATGTAATGTATATAATTTGTCTAGAGTTTAAAACATGGCATAAAAAGAAAATGGTAATAAATTGCATCATAGCTGGACCTAATCTGTATTAGGTTTGTCCAAGTTTCCCTACTGGGTTTACTGTGTGTGTGTGTGTGTTGTTGTTTTTTTGTATACAGTGTGTTCCAGTTTGTTACAAACATTAAATCTTCTCTCTCAAGGATAGGCTGCTTTCCTAATCTCCACAGCTGCCTTGTGTTTTGTGTCTTTGATTATATTATTTCAGTTATTAGTGATGAGTCTTTTTCTGTGTGCATTGGTGTGTTTGTCTACCACACATATTTTCTATTTCAACTGTAAGCATGAAAAAATGCTGGTAGTGTTATGGACCTGTTTTTATGCATAAATAACCCAGAATTATCAGTATTAACGAAGTTATTTCAGCTTCCAATCACTGCTATTGCCCACATCTGCCAAACGGTGGCGACATTATCACTGGTCCTGTGGAAGCTGAAGACCAAGCAAAGAGATTAGATGTCAATCAAATTGTGAGGCGTTCATTGGCTGTTAGCATCAGAGGAACGTCCCATATTCTGAAGACGTAACACTATGAGCCAATGAGCTGCTAGTATTGTGTTTCACAACATAGGAGGGAGGGGCTAGTTGCAAAACATTTCTCGCACGTGGCGCCAATTCTGCTAGATTTTCACATATCATTTCATTTACCTGCTGGAGAGGTGTGTGTCTCTCACCTTCACGCAGTTCTCTCGAAGAAATAGTTCATACGTATCGTTACAAGTGGACCAATATGGCGACAAGACGGTTAACTCGCGAGGCTGTTGTAAAGGTACAGTTATTGGTAAGTTGTTTGTTTTCTTAACCTATCGTCTTACCTGCGTGTTAGCTAGCTGCTGAATGACACTGAGAGTAGCTAAATTTGGGTAATTCAAGATATTTTTAAGGGAGACACCAGCAAACGTTATTTTCAGCGTAAGTTGTTGTGGATTTCGCTAAAAGTTTAAATGTGGAAAAGTTGAATGACGCATTTTATTTAGCTAACGCTAGTTGTTAATGATTCACACCTTGCAGGATGTGAGTCCTGTGGATCTCGACCGAGCAGTCCGTAGATCCTCACGAAACACCCTGCCACCTAAACGCTTCCAGTACTCTCCTGAGAGCAGCACAGCTGAAACACTCAAAAGGAAACGGGTAAGAGACACTTCGGAAACACATAGAAGCAATAATATTCTATAACGGGTATCTTTGTTTTGTTTCTGTTAATATGCTCATATTTTGTCAATAGCGAACAAAAACGCACAATGACAGCCTGAATGACAGACAGGACGTTAGGGAGGAGGAGGATGTTAAAAAGAGTGATGTGGAGCACACATTTGTAAGTAGTCATCATGCGCAACGTGTCATGGACATTGTTCTTTTAGTTATTTATTATTACGATATGTCTGTGAACTATGTTGCAACATGTACAAAAAAGTATGTCATATTGACAGTGGTATCCTCAACTCCTCCAACATTGCTTCAAAAGTAAAGATACTGCGTGTGAGCGATGTATCTCTGTGTAACACAGGGTGGACACGGAGGACTCTCAGCATATGAACTCGAGCGCCTGGAGAACATCAGACAGAACCAAGCGTTCCTGTCTTCTATTAACTTATTCCAGGTAGGTAGAGAGGTGAGGTAGCATTGTGAATCTCTGGGCAGATATGATGGGAATTAATCGTTGTTTTCCTTGTCAAAAGGCAAATGAGGAGTTGAAGCAGTTGACACGGCCAAAGCCATCGCAGAGGGGTCTCAATAGGTACAGTTGGCAAACAAACTAACTGCTCTTAATTTAGCATATCAGTAACTTCTGAATGAAGTGATTGAGGGGTAGCATGACATCTGGTGTGTCCACAATGCATCATGCTGCTATTTAATGATTTAAATATGGTTAATTGATATTGGTTTTTACATTTTCAATTTCTTATAGCTGAAAATTGATTGCTTTGTGATTGTTGGTTTGTAGACATGTTTTTAGGCTCTCGTTATATTCAGCATTAGGAATAAGCTTTCAGAAGTCTTGCTGTCACTGTAATGCTCAGATTTTGTGGTGGCAGGTCACAGACTGCTGTAAAAGAAATGCTGCCACCTCGCAAATCCCTGCGTCTCCAAAATAAAGAAGCAGAGATCTTGACACTTCCCCCTGAACCCAGGGGGATGCTGATCTATGAAGAGGTAGCTAAATACTCACTTAGCTCTTTATGGCTTCATACCCTCCACTGCTGTCTGTCTCTCTAGCAATTATTTTTCTTTCCTGTTGTCTTTTCTTGCCATCCCACCTCTTTTGTTAATCACTTTAGGTATTTTACTTTCTTTTAAGTCTTTGCCCCTCAAGAAGCCTCCTGGGCCCTTGCCCATGGATCCCATCAACTTGGAAGAAGGAAGCAAGCTGCCTCCACAACTTCTTGAGCTCTGCTCTGAGGTAGGAGCCGCCTTCCTTGGCTATAGTAAATAAATGCAGTGCTGTTGACTATTAAGCAATAGAGCACACCAGCATAAGAACACAGAATAATATTTAAAGCTAAAATATTTTGCTTGCATCTTTGTGGGCTGATAATTGTTGTTTACTTATGTTGCTTCTGAATCAAATCTTAGGAGTGCTTTTATTTTCCTAGGATGTAACAGAAGAAAGGAAGATGGAACTTGATCTGAATGAGTAAGAGTAAAAGTTTTGCTTATAATTCAGTCAGTGTTCCACTTCTGAGTGCATATTTGCGGATGTTTGTTCGTTCACACAGACAGGTAAAAATCTTCACTTGTGACTTTATGCAGGTACCGCTCAGTCCTTAAGAACATGAGGATAAATGAGGACAGAGTGGCCAGAGTAGTGAAGGGCTGCATCTTCTCTGCTGCCTTCCACCCTTGCACCAGCAGCCTGTTGATGGCTGCAGGATCCAAGACGGGGCAAGTTGGACTCTGGAAGTTGGTGTGTTGTCTTTGATCTGTTTATTGACGTTATAAATTGGTATGTGACCACTAGGGGGCAGAAAGTGGGCTCCAAAACATGCTCTTAGCAACAGGTCTTGAGGTACAAATCAACTGGAAGGCAGAGATGCTCACAAGTCATCATTACTTTATCTACAGACAATACACACTTTAAAGTGCCTGAATTTGATGTGGTCAATCCTGCATCCTTAATTTTGATGCCGCATGTGTATGATTTTTTTTGTTTTGGCTTTGTGAGAAGTTAGTTATGACAGATGTCACACCAGCAACATGGTGTTGTTGCTGCAGCATTACAGTCATCTGTGTCAGTGTTCCAGCTCGTTAGACATTTCCTAAATGCACCAAATAAATAAAATATAATAAGGTTGTAAATATTGTTCACTGGTCCCAAATCACAAATCCTTTTGATGATGAGTCTGAAGTTGCTGTGTGCGTGAGTCAAGAGTCCGAGTTTGCGACTTGGACTCGAGTCCCCATCTTTGGTGTTAACACCCTGCTAACCCTCGCCCAAACAAGCCACACATAAAAGCCCTTTTCAAAAGTCACATCGGTTTCAGGTCATATGAAATTTGTATTAAGAAACCCCTCAGTTTTTTGTTTCTTGTATGTGTATTTTCCTTCAGGGTGGTGATTGGGGTGATGATGGTGTGCTGCTCTTTGAGCCCCACACTCGTTCGGTGGCCTGCATGGCATTCTCCCGGGCTAATCCCACTCACCTGCTGAGCCTCAGCTATGACGGATCTCTACGCTGCATGGATGTAGAGAAGGCTGTCTTTGATGATGTAAAAATTTTTTGGAGTAAGCACATTTACCCTACATTCAAAGCATCCCCCTTCACCAGTTGACGTACATCTGTTTGTACATTGATGTAGGTGTATGGCATTGAAGACGGACTGAAAACATTTGACTTCATGTCACATGACTGTTCGACACTAGTGGTTGGGAGCTGGTATGGAGAAGTTGCCATTGTTGATAGACGCACCCCAGGGTAATGAATAACTGTTGATGATGAGTAGTTGTTTTTAGTCTCTTTTCATAGTGCTGTAGAATAACAATATAGGTGAGCAATTGAATCTGTCGATTTTTAAAAACATGACCCAGTCTCCAACTTTTATAAACAGTGGTATTTCATTTTTCTGCAGAAACTCCCATGAATCCCTCCATTCATTGGACCTCAAGGTCCGTTGTGTTAGCGTCCACCCTCTACAGAAGCAGTACTTTGCTGTGGCAGAAAGCAAGTATGTCTGTCTGATTATTGAATTCAATTTTCAGAGAGAAAACTTTGTTCCACATTTCTCTGTCTTGTCAGTTTGTCTTTTTGATTGCACTAAATGGATGTTTTGATCTTGTCTGCAGGATAGTGAGTATTTACGACAGCAGATGCCTGAAGAAGACTAAAAGCCAGACAGTCTCCCAGCTGCATGGCCACTCTTTAAGCATAAACAGTGCTTATTTCTCCCCTTCCTCAGGCAACAGAGTTCTCACCTCCTGTATGGATAACTACATAAGGTGAAGCCGACGCAGCACTTTGAATTATTTTGTTAGACTTGCTGTTATTTTTCAGTCCCAGCTCACTGTATGTCCTGAACTCTTTTTACAGGATATATGATACATCTGCAATGACCACTAAATCTCCCTTGCTGAAATCCATCAGGTATCCACTTGTTTCACCTGTTCTTTTTTCTCTTCTCTGTTTTTAGACTTGTGTGACCTGAAACTGTCTTATCAATCTTCATTTTCAGACATAACATGCACACAGGCCGCTGGCTGGCCAAATTGTCAGCTGTGTGGGACCCCAAACAGGAAAACTGCTTTGTGGTGGGGAGCATGATGAGGCCTCGGAGGGTGCAGGTGTTCCATGAAAACGGGCAGCCGCAGCACTCCTTCTTAGACGGCGAGAACCTTAACACAGTGCTGTCCGTCACTGCTTTCCACCCCACAAGGAACGCCTTACTGGGCGGCAATGCATCCGGGCGACTGCATGTCTTCTCTGACTGAGATGTATGACCAAGACCCCCGGGGTGCTTTCAGTAGGATAGGAAGAACAAGTAAGGAAATAGTTTTGTCACAGTCAAGGTGTACAAGTTGTACACCTATTGTGACAATGTTGTCAACAGTCTGTTGGATCTCTGTAGAGCTTTAACAATATTGTGATAATTCTCACACTATAGATTAGTAACATTCCTGAAATAAAAAGATTATACTCATTAAGCCAGATGTTACATGTACAGTCTAAACATTCATACAGTGTGAGGTAACACAGTATCATTAACAAATTTTCTTCCTCAATATTCACAGCAAAATACACATTTATTGCTACATTGAGTAGGTAGTGTCAAAACTTTAGACCAGTCAGCCGTGATGCAACTTGCTCTTAAAAGAAATCCAGTGAAAGGCATCTCAGCCCAAGAATTACAGTTTTCATTGTTTTCTTACAATAATGGGACACAGAGACTCTGTCAAGTCAATGGAAAAACAAATCTCTACAAATTATTCTACGCTCAGTGGGCACACCACTAGACACACCTTTCGTATTCTGGGAAAGACGGCAAATACAATCCTTGCATCAAATGCCACATATTTGTCAGCTGTACATTAATGCTACAGAACTCCCGTTCCACAAAACCCTAAAGGTGCCCTATTGGAGTGAGATCTGCTGACTGAGGCCACGTGATAGCAGATTAGATATTTGCAGTAATGAGCAGGTGTACCTAATTAAATGGCCACTGAGCGTAAATTAAGTACTAATTTCAAACACAACTGTATTCACCCTTTTCAGCTTTCAGTCTGTCTGTGGATAGGAATGTATCAGCTTTGCACATAAGGACAGTGCACTCCCCTCCACCCTGAGTGAACAGCAGGGTACACAAACATTGACTAAATTGATGTCTGGGTTCTACTCTTGTGTGGATCAGATTTTATGTTTGGATTTGTTTATTTGCTGGAAAATCCATTATGTCACTTTGCTCAAGGATTTATCTGCGTTATGCAGCATTAATTTTATTCACTCACCAAACGCAGCATTAAGTATGATGGCCAAAAAGCTCAGTGTTCCTCCACACTGGCAAGCTTTTGGTAGTTTTACAGCTGTGTCATTGTTTCCTCCTATTAAATAATCAACAATTGATCTCTCATTCAGCTTATGTGAAAAATGCAGTTCGTCAGTTAATACAGTTTTATACTTAATTTAGGTCAGTGTGTGAAGACTTGTCCACTTTTGTTTGTGAATGTTGGGTTTCCTCTGTGGAGCAGAAAATTCTAAACAGCAACATTATTTGTGCTGCAAAAAGTGCCAGTTTTAAAATTGATTGTTAATTTCCTTTGTTTTTCATAAAGCAAATATAATAAATTGAGACAGTTTTATATCAAACATTTTGAGTGTGAATGCTTAATTTCAGCATTATTATTGCCACCTTAAGATGGCAGCATAGACTACAGTCTATTGCATTCAAGCAGGGATCCTGAAAAACTTCAGAAGCTGCTCATCTGGGTTACAATGCTCACTGTTTGTTTCTTTTGTGAACTCAAGATTGAACTTGTAGCCAGACTAGCTGCCAGATGTCAAGAATAGATTATATTTATTCATAAATAGATTACACCAGTCCTCAGTCAGTGATTGGAAATAAGCAGTCTTGTTTGGAGGTAATAAATGCAGAACACATGCTTACAGAGACATATCCATGTGCAGGGCCATGGTACAGGAAGGAAGCTTACTGTAAGACCACATCTGAGGCCTTTTCCTGTTTACATGATGCAGTAAAATGAGTACAAGAGTTGCCTGTCAAAACAACTGTGACCAATGTTTGTCACTGTGCCAGTCCAAGAGATATGAAACAGATTTTAGCAATACAAAAAATATATAATGAACTGTGTTGCAAAAAGAAATATTCAGGTAGTTGAATATGCTACTTATGCTATAAGAATTAGCTAAAAATACAAACCGATTCAGAGTCGAGTGAAAATGATCAACTGTCTGATGTGTCAGTTGATCCATTTCATTTTCATGTACTTTCACAAAGAAAACTTGCTTCTCGGTTTCAATAAATTAAGTCAAGGATTAGGCAACAACCAAACAGCATTTCTAGCAGACAGACAAATATTAGTTTGCAGTTTATGGTTATCATTATTCATAACATTATCCTTAATATTTATTGCTCAAATTATGTTGTAAAGTTTTTCATACCATGAATGTAAATTGGGACTTTAAAGTACAAATGATAGGAAGTAAGTTAATTTTCTGCTTGGACTGGCCTTTTTTCCCCACACGATTAACTAACACATCAATCAAAACCACAGAGCGCATCTGAAATAAAGCAAATACATCCGTAATTTATCAAGTCTGAAAACAAACCACAAAATATGAGGGTATCTGATCTTGAAAATATCAATACTGTGCAAAAGCAAATCTACATTTTAAGTCTAAGTATTTAATACTACAGGGATTCTGAAAGTTCATGTTAACTCATGCTAACCTGTGGATTTCTTTATGAAGGATTTGAATATTACTACATCAACTTTCCAAACACCTGCACATCCTAAAACTTTCACAAACCATCTCTCTGGTTGCATAAAACAATTTTTTAAGGTATAATGTTGCTGATCAGCCTGTAATTACCACTGATACACAGTATATACACTTCCTAAACTTGTAGGCTACTTAAGAGGAGCAATTGTTAACTGTCACAAACTGACTGGCTCTGTGCTGTAAGGACGCACTGCAGGCTAACCTGTGAAATAACACGTACGGAATAAGGCTGGTGAAGGACAGCAGACTATCAGAGTTTCCATCTGTTGACGCAAACTGACTGAATATCAGACAACAGAGGTTTCTTTGGTAGGTGTGATGATGAAGATTACAGTAGGACATAAACATGACTTACTTAGGCTGTCTTGAAAGCAGGGCAGAAAACTATGTATCTACTGTAAAAAATAATGCTTCAAGTCCATTAAAAGTCACTGAGTGAGGAAAATATCAATGTGTTAACAAGACCTCAGTTTGTACAAAAAATGGAAATATGACTTAAATATATTCAGCCTTCAAAGATAAATGCATAAATGTGAACACAGCAGGACTAAACAAAGTTAAATGACCTTCAAAGTGAACTAACAACAAGCTCTCTTAAATCGGGTACTGTGGCGAAAAATAGCACTAGTTTTTGCACTTTACAAAGGTAAAACAAGGTCAGATTTCCCTTAATGGAAAGGATCTTTTTTTTTTATATTAACAATATTGCACATCAAGATAAACTCCATCTACAGAGTGTGGGAGGCAAAGAGCTAACCAAACACTTCACTATCACTACAGGACTAGCTCATATAGTCCCATCACCTTTACAACTACTGTAAAAGTAACTACGGCAAAGTGACAACTGCTCCTTACACACAGAAGTTGATTGTGACTAGTAGCATTATTTGGCTGCTATGGTATAAAATCAAACCTACCACCTCCATTACTTACTTATATCCTTACAATTTATTCTTAATATATAGTCATTGGATGACAAAACTTTATCGGTGCTCCAAAGGCTAGACAGAAATGGTAACGTGAGAACACTGTTAATGGACGTCCGGCCACACTTATAACAATAACAGTGATTCAAGCCAACAGGGTAGCACCAACATCACTCCTGAGTCAAATACCTACTGCAACACATTTTCACAACACAATTCAGGAAAGTTGTCCATCATTCAAAGCTGCATTTATCATTTTTCCTACTCTTTCCTGTGTTTTAACACTCACATATGTCCCTCTACATGGCCAATTCCAATTCCATTTTATAAAACTTTAGTATTTGCAAATATTATTTGTCTCAGGATTGATCTACATTCATTACTGCTTAGTTTTCCATTTCACACTTTCTCTAACCCTCAGATACTGGTACAACTCAAAACAGCACTTTCCAATCTCAAAGCAGCAACCATAGTAACATTTAATGAATGTTACTAATGGTTTGAACTATGAAATTCAGATGAGCTAGAATGGGCCCCAATCTCACTCAATCTCATCTTCTCTCAAAACTTCACTCAAACTCTCAGGACACACAAAACACCCCCCCACACATCAGGTCATTCTGCCTTACAATGATGTTACAACATATAAATTAATACAAAAATAAAGGCAACTATTATCTGTGGTTGAATAAGTCTGTCAGACTTGCTTGTCTCTTTCGATGTTTAAATTAAACCCTGTTACTGTGACTTCGAGTCAAAAATAAAATACATTGAAATGACCTGAATTTCTAAAGTAAAATGTGATTTCTTTTCCTCGCAGTGATGGTCAAACATAACAAACAAGGCCCATCAGGGGACAGTACGTGGCTTGTGACAGGAACTCCTTCCTGGGAGAAGCTGACTTGATAATGGGAATAGGGCTGCCGTCCCACCCTCTGCTCTATGTGTCCCCTGTGTTGTGTCATTCATTTTCTGCATCTTTCACTTTGCCTCACTTGCTGATGAGGAAACCTCCCATCCATCGTAACTTACAGGCGAACCAGCGCCGCAGAGGGCAGAAGTATTCAAAGTGGAACTGTTGGAATTCAGGTGTCTTGCGGATGTCTCTCAAGAAGGCAATGTCCAAGTCTGACTCTGTCAGCATGATGAGGAGCAGCAGCAGGGCGAACAGCAGTCCGATGGTAACTAGGAACAGCCGTAACACGCTCAGGATGAACTTGTTAAGCTCCTCTACATCACTTGGTGGTGATGGCCTGCTCCTGATCATACGCAGTCCTCTCCTGCCAGAAGTGCAATCCCCTGCTTGCCTCTCCTTCGATGCGCCTGCCTCTGGCTCCTTCTCGTCATCGATGCTGCGGGGAGCTCCATTGAGGTGACGAGCCAATGGCATCTCCATCCCGTGTTCGGCCACGGGTGTGGGCAGCATGCTGTCCGAAGGGCTGTAGGCCTCGTCAGAAATGATTGCAGACGTGCTTGCCTCACTGCCGTCCACCATGTGGCCTCGAGAAGACATAAACGAGTCGCCATGGGAGACGGAGCGCACAGGTGTGGAGTGGGCGCTGTCTCGAAGGGACTCCAGACCTGAAAACACACAGCAGAGGAAGGCAGTTCATAAGGGAGATGTATATCTGGGAGGTATTGCTGCATGACACAGTCACATTTGATGTGATTCTGACGTGAATTTTTCTTATATCTTAGACCCAATGAGACGTAGTATTTAGGGCACCCATGTTACATTTCATCCCAAAAGGTGAATGACTTGTACTTCTTTCTCTATGTAAAAATGGAACTACAAAAAAAATCTGGTAATGTATGAGAAACAGTATTTAAAGAAAACACTACATTAAATAAACTTAACAGCAACTCATCCTTTTTTGTGAGGCAACCAGACTGGGAATACATTCTCAAATATGTGGTTGGAATACATAGCATTGAACTATTTGTGTGTTATCACAGTGAAAAACAAGAACTATAAGTAAATAGGAGGACACTTTTTTTCCATGCATGTGTCCGTGAGTTTATTGCCACTTGCTTTTAGGTTAGTGAAAATACAGAACAGCTCCACTTTCAAATGATCCAAACTATGTGAATCCCAAATTTATATTATTCTAAAGCACAGTCGAAATGGTACATTTTAGATAAATAAAAATCAATGTTTTATTTTTATTTTTTTACAGTGACATGTTAGAAGTAGATATGAAATCCACCTCTTAAGGTGTCAAGTTTCTCTGTATTATTGCTTGAACACATTTACTACAGCACTTATTCTAATTACAGGAGTGTTAGACTCTTCATTTGTTTCTGTGCACATCAAACTTTAACATTGGGTACAGCATCATTATTTTTTGTTCTATAAACTAACTCTCAAGTAAAAAAAAAGCTTATTATGTCTACAAGTAATTGATACAAATGTGACTGTGTGACTGCATAGAACCTGTCACTGCTTTTAAGCACTTTGAGGAGGAGTTTTAAGGGGAAATTATGTTCAGCCTATGTTCAGTTTGAGCCTGGCTGCCAGAATATTCAAATACTTGCTTTGTTGAACACTGTGCCAACATTATTATTCATGACAAGCTGACCATTATTTTAATGGGCAGCTTGTCATGACCCATGCTCATGAAGCTGATCCTGTCCTCCCGCCATGTAATCTATGTCTAAATAAAATTTGGTGGCAACTTAAAGTAAACATGAAACAGGAGAACATCCTCTAAGAACTTTGAACGCATTGCCTTGAAATATTTGGCTCATTGTTCAAACAATATTCTTCAAGAGAAAGTTGATATTTTTCAGAGCTGCTCTTTTTAAATCTGGCATGACAGCAGAACTCTATAATCCAGCGTGACTAAACCAGCCCCGGTTTTTACCTGCACAGTTGGCTGGTGGTCTGCAGCCATAGAGTTGGGGTGGGACAGCTAGCCTGGAAAGAGTCCTAGCATTCTGTCCTGACCCAGGAACAGAGCCTGAGGTGGAAGAACTCTCAGGGAGGGCAGGGAAGAGCGGTAGGACCCCCAAAGCCTTGCCCAAGAGCCTGGGTCCCAGAGACAGCACGCGCACCTTCACATCTCGATAGCAATGGTTTACCATACGCAAGTGAACGTTCACCTTGGTCTTGATGCAGATCAGACACTTCACCATGATTCAAGGGGAGCAGAAAATGCCTCTGTGTTCCAACACACGTTTGTTCTCTCTTTTTCTTTATCCCTGTCTTTCCTAATACCGCCTCTCCTCTTTCTGTCTTCCTGACGTCTGTCTTTGTCTCCGACTGCGGCTGGATCCCTTCTCCACAGCAAGCTACAACATGCTGGCAGGCAGGCTGACAGCGGTAGATAAAGAGAAAGACAGACAGAGAGTGAAAGACAAGGCCCAGGAATGTGGTCCACTTGGGCCACAGTTCACCTCGTCCCTCCCTGCCGTCAGCTGTGACACTCACGGCATGGCCCCTGACAGCAGGAGCTATTTTCAGGCTGAGATATTATTACCACTGGAAATACCAGCACAGACAGAGCAACAGAACAAAAAAACACAGGGGGTTTGTTTCAGTGTTACAACAGTGGGGTGCAATGTCAGAGCCTTCTCTCTATGGCAATGACAAGAAGGGGGCTAGTTTGACCTTTTTTTTGGGAACAGACTATGCTATAAGTTTTAGCCCGTCTGAGTAACTGACAGTAAACTTACAGTCGCAGCATTGGGCAAAAGGTTACTTGTCTGTTGTGGCAAAGAGGAGACAATAAGTTCCCTTTATAAACTGATGATGTCAACATAGCTCAATTTAAATAAAGATCAGATTTTTAAAAATAAATCCACATATTGAGTCAAGCTACACCTGAATGGACAATAGTTAGATGAAAGTGATGGAGTGAAATACACTGCTCAAAAAAATAAAGGGAACACTAAAATAACATCCTAGATCTGAATGAATGAATGAAATAATCTCGTTAAATACTCCTTTCTTTACAGAGCTGAATGTGCTGACAACAAAATCACAAAATCAAAGTGGAAAACCACAGTACAGGCCGATCCAACTTTGTTGTAATGTCCTTAAAACAAGTCATAATGAGGCTCAGTAGTGTGTGTGGCCTCCATGTGCCTGTATGACCTCCCTACAACGCTCCTGATGAGGTGGCTGATGGTCTCCTGAGGGATCTCCTCCCAGACCTGGACTAAAGCATCCGCCAACTAACTCCTGGACAGTCTGTGGTGCAACGTGGCTTTGGTGGATGGAGCGAGACATGATGTCCCAGATGTGCTCACTTGGATTCAGGTCTGGGGAACGGGCGGGCCAGTCCATTGCATCAATATCTTCCTCTTGCAGGAACTGCTGACGCACTCCAGCCACATGAGGTCTAGCATCGTCTTGCATTAGGAGGAACCAAGGGCCAACCGCACCAGCATATGGTCTCACAAGGGGTCTGAGGATCTCATCTCATCTGCTGCTGGGTTGTTGCCCTCCTACGGCCTCCTCCACGTCTCCTGAAGTACTGGCCTGTCTCCTGGTAGTGCCTCCATGCTCTGGACACTACGCTGACAGACATAGCAAACCTTCTTGCCCCAGCTCGCATTGATGTGCCATCCTGGATGAGCTACACTACCTGAGCCACTTGTGTGGGTTGTAGACTCCGTCTCATGCTACCACTAGAATGAAAGCACTGCCAGCATTCAAAAGTGACCAAAACATCAGTCAGGAAGCAGAGGAACTGAGAAGTGGTCTGTGGTCACCACCTGCAGAACCACTCCTTTATTGGGGGTGTCTTGCTAATTGCCTATAATTTCCACCTGTTGTC
Organism: Lepomis gibbosus; assembly: GCA_029875015.1. Lineage (NCBI taxonomy): Eukaryota > Metazoa > Chordata > Actinopteri > Centrarchiformes > Centrarchidae > Lepomis > Lepomis gibbosus. The sequence continues at coordinate 5,601 of JAPMOB010242406.1, read as the reverse complement.
TATTCCATTTACACAACAGGATGTGAAAATGATTGTCAATCAGTGTTGCTTCCTAAGTAGACAGTTTGATTTAGCAGGAGTGTGACTGACTTGGAGTTCCATTGTGTTGTTTAAGTGTTCCCTTTATTTTTTTGAGCAGTGTAGTTTGCTGACAGTATTGGATAAAAGGCTGAAACGTCTAAGAATAAGAAATGGTTGAAATAGTTAGCTAAATGTGATAAATATCAGTTCAGCCACTCGTGTTTATGCAAACAAACAAAACCAAACACTGACAAATCAATGGTTTAAAAAATCCAATACTCACTTTTATATACAGTGTTGTATAACATTCATAAATTCAAAAAAAGGGGATAAAGGGGCACTTTATGTATGGGGGCACGTCTGACCAAAAAACAAAAAGGTTTGGAACCACTGGACTACGAGATGTGCAGGCTGCCTGACCAAAATCTACTTTACACAGAGGGAGGTGGCCTCTTGTTTACTCGCCCATGCAGCCCAGATGTAGTCAGAGAGCCTGAGGACTCAGAACCTTGACCTCCCGCCGGCCACAGTTTGTGTTTATGTAATTTCGCTATTCTTTTGAGTGTGTCTTACCCTCCATGATGGAGATGTGTACAGCTCGCCGTCGGGTCCTGGGCACACTTGTCAAACGAGGGCCGTGGGTGATGGATGGACAGCTCCTGCTCGGCACCATACCAGCCCTGGGCAAAGACACACACCCGAATTCCCACATGACATATGCATGACATGTAGCAATACATAAAATGCATGAATCATTATTAACCCACATTTCAGATCATTTAAGGGCTGCAGGTAATACTAAATAAAATTTCAGACCTGTGTATCTCAGGGGGGTCTCTCTTGATTTTGGCACTTTGTTCCATTACTTCTTTTGCAACCTTTCCACTGAGAAAGCATAAAAAAAGAAAATATGTTAACATGTGATTTATACAAAATGTGTCCTACAGTAAGACAACATGTTTTGCTGGTCTGTTTTATAAATTAAGTTAAGTATTACAAATATTTTGTGGGCAATCAATACCTGTATCTAAAGCGACTACCCTTGAAGAATAGATTACTACTGGACACAGTGCGAACTTGACTTGACTTTTCCAACCTGTGAGTAAATGGAAAGAGAAACATCATAAACATAATCACAAATTAAATGTTATTCCTTTCTGAAGTTTTGTGTTTCAGGTCTTGTAACTCACTTGTAGAAGGCCTGATTTTCGACTCCACACTTCCACAAATGCTTACAGGCCTCCGGTGTAGGTGCAAAGTATGTCAGTATGATCTTCTTATCCTGTAACAAATCCAGTACAGTACAGTAACTCATACATATATTATATAAGTCATTCTTCAACCAGACACCTTAAGCTGATTTTCAAGACATTTTCATCATGTGAAGAGATCACGTGCTCCTGGCTACAGGACTGATCAGCCGAAGCAACCCCTCAAGAGCTCTTTGGACCTGTAGAACATGCAGTATTCTCTCAGTGGCTCTTTTTTTCTGCTAAAACCCATGGATAACACACATTTTTGTCTATTCATTCCCCGTTTACTTCACTATTAAAGATAAATTACACTAACTCCCCAGTGGAGCTGCACAAGCTAGACAACATTTTAATAATGGATACACACATACCTCCTTCTGATTTGCATATATATGGAATGTCTTTGCTTCAAACTTGAGTTTGGTCACCTCCTCCCTGAGTTTGAGATACAGAGACAGACAGACAGAACAAAGGGCAGACAATTATGACAAATTTATAACCTGAAGACAGAGAAGACAAAGTGAGAATGCAAAAGAAAGAGAAAGAAAGAGAGATGGATGGAGGGAGAAATACAGAGAAAAAAGGTTACGACAGAAATGGATAAAGGTGGTAAATTAATAATTGTGGCTGGAGGCAAATTAATAAGACCATGAGTTTTAATTTCTGTGTGGAAAGGTCTAGACACATTGATTCTAGTCCCAGAAAATAACGAGAATAAGCTGCAAGAGATTTAAAAAACAGATTTCTACAACAACACAACTTAAAACAACGTCTGAGAGTGCAACTTCACATAGCCACTTTAAATGAAAGCTGTTAGTGGCTTTTACAGTAAATATACAGTATATTGGACATAGATAGTTCAAATGATTCTAATTTAAAAAAAGAGTAGTGCGTACACATGGTGATCTGGACATTTTCTAAATACTTTTAAAGTTGTTTCTTTTGTAACATGTCTATGGCAAAAAGTCAGAGGGCATCATAGGACCTGGCTGTCGTGACACTGCACATGATGCCAAATTCCACTGAAGCACAAAAATCATTCCACTCTGTTTCACCTCTGTGTTGATTATTTTTACACAATTTTAAATTGTAAGCAAACACTAAATCTTTCATTATTTCCCCACAAAGTTGCACATACAATATTTGGAACTACTACTCTAGCTGATGGGGTGTAGTGTATTTTTACATTAAATCCCTGTAGGATTAGGAATCTAAATCGAGAAAACAATTAAGCAAATATGAGATGTTTGGAACAAATAATTTGGATTTAAAAAAAAAGGATTTTGCCATGTAAGCGCTTTGGAATAATTTTTCTTTTTCCTTTCCCGGCACCTTAAACAACATGTTCTTCAGAAGAAGAGTTATGTCGACATAAAAACTTGAAAATTTGGACTTGAACGTTAGGCAGCTTGTTGAGTTTGCTGGCACTTTACTTTGTACAAGCTGTTAATTAAGCAAGGATGCGTATTCATGAATGTTTTTTCTTAGTACGTTACTTAGTACACTGGTCCATATGGAGCTTTCGGTTAGCTCACTAATGTGGGCGTGCACATACACACATGCTAAGACCTAAGCATGGTTATTATCTAGAATCATGACAAGTTTATACTCACCATTTGAGGAAGTGGATCCTCCTATTTCCTTGCAGCACAGTGAATCCAAAAGGAGTAAAAGCCAGAAAAGCTGGATTGCCAGACACATCCTGAAAGTCACAAAGACCCATGTGTTTTGTTACAGTAGATTGTTTTACATTTCAATGCATTACAGTTCATCTCACATTTACTCAAAGCCATTAAAAATGCCTAATTATGTGAAATTGCGGATTAATTATAAACCTGACTAAAAAGCACAAGCTTATAATTACAGAATACATTTGCTTTGTGAAGACCACCTTGCATGGATGAGGGTCCACTCCGTACGTCTCCAGCATTTGAGCCTTCTGGAGGAAGTTGAGCTCTGATGTTTCGGGACTCTGACCTCTGGGAGAAAAAAAAACAAGAAGTCAGTCAACTGGCTTCTGTCACTACCATCTGTCAACTGGGTGGATGTCCTCTGAGTTTGTTCTTATTTTTGATAAATAAGCAGAGACTGAAGACATTTTTGGAGGAAATCACAATGTTGAACCTGAGCCCTCGATATCAGAATGCATTTGGCTTGTTGATTAGAGTCTCCAAATGATTTACTGTCTCCTTTGTCCTTTACAGCCGATCTATCTTTATCTACTTTATCTCTAAAGTAACCCACAGAGATGATGCAGGAATAACTGGGTAAAATGAATTATAAGCGGACCTTGAGTTTTTATGTGCTAGAGAAAAAAGAAAAGATCTTCCCAAAGAAGCCTGGGACTTCTTTAGGGAACCTAAAAAACACTCACAATGCATTATTATTGTGGCTAAACACTTGTTATGTTAGAATTACTTTCTTCATCCAGCGCTCCAACAGAGAGTGTTCATCTGCCAGAAAAAACTGAGCAGGTTATCTTCTTCTGATAATCAGATATGGTCATTGTGTCGAGAGAAAGACGCCAAAGCTGACTCATTTTTCAGAGACCTTGGAGATCCTATTTGTGCCAGATCAAAGACCAAAGCAGTACCTAATGATCTTACAGTTGTTTTATTCAGAACATGGATATTGACCAAAAGAAATAAAGGATTAAATATTGGTCTTTATTGCTCAATTGGAGGATATACTGTAGCTCTTCGCTTCTTGTATTGTAGATGACCTTGATTTCCTTCCATTATCCCTTTGCCACATCCAGAGTCTTTGTATCCTGGCAAATTCCTCTCTGTCGAACATAGGAGCAAATTTATGCAAGTAGGAGGTTCTTTCTGTGCTAACACAACTATGGGGAGATGCATCGATAATCCAGAACTGCTGTCACAGAGTAAGGTGGAACTGAGCGATAGAGGGCAGTGTAGGATCAAATAACTAACCAGTGTCTGTGTCCACCTGGATTGTATATAATTTGTATGTGGATATGTGTGTGTGTGTGTGTGTGTGTGTGTGTGTGTGTGTGTGTGTGTGTGGATATGTGTGTGTGTGTGTGTGTGTGTGTGTGTGTGTAAAGAACGGAGTAAAAAGAGGACCAGAGTAAAATACAAAGGTTCTACTAACAAACAGGGTTAATTCAAGTTAATTATCTGCTAATGACTCAAAAACAAAGGTTACACAATATACCCTAAGATCTATGAGCACCAGTATTGATCACCTCTGCACACTGGAATTTGCATGTAATGGTTCGGCCAATTGAAAAAGTCCTGCCAAACACCTCCAGTACATTGGTTGTTGTTCCCTAACCTGTTAACCATGAAGTCATCATTAGAGGTTTCTGTATGTGGTCATGGTATTCTATTTCACATCTCCTTCGTCTTTGAAAGGGCTCTATAAGCTAATGCTGGCAACCAACAATCAACAACAAATCAACAATAATAAAAATAACTGGAAAAATAATAAGGTGGATCACTAATTAGGTAGGGATTAGCAGAAAGTGCAAAAACATGGACCTGGGTGGGGACAAAGTGTCTCATACCATCTAAAAGATTCACTGTAGACTGTGACATTCCCACCTCAGGCTAGTCCAACACACTGGTCATCACCAGCTGTATGTGGGAGCGAGAATAATACACGGCCACCTCTACAACCAACCTTTAACTGCCAAAGGACGAACAATACAGCTTCCCAGCAGCCCAATTCCTGTCAAAGGTCCAAAGTGCTCAAAGAGAGAACAAACTTGACAAAAATATCCAAAAACAAAGAGAAAAAGTGTGAAAGGTAACATGTTGTGTGAATTGTGCCCAGACTATTTGAACTGTCAGCACCACTAAGGGGAACAAACTCAAATTCACCAGCACTGGCTTCTGGCCACTGTTTGCCTGAGGCAGGGCCCTCCAAAACTGGCGAAAAGCAGGGAGCACCCTGCCGGGTCAATGCTAAAGTCTAGAGAATGCTGCAGACTGGTGCATTCAATAGCCAGGCCAATGTTCAAATGTGTAGCAGTCAGAGTCTGCACTGAACCTATTCATGTAATAATATAATATTGTACTGGTTGTGAGGACCAGTCTGCAGTTTATTTGTGATGGAAAGTTAGGAATAGACTACATCTCAAACCACCTGCATCAGGGTTACACCCATAATGAGAGTTTACACTGTTGTCATGTGAAGACAAAAGCATCACAGCAGTTGTTCATTTTAGTTTCCCATGATTGACCCATGAATTTGATAATGATAATCATCTTTGTCTATGAAGATTCTCAGTCATCCAGCTTATAGTTATCCAATGAAGGTTAAAGTCAAGGGCAACTGGACTTGGTTGAAGATACTGGAAGAC